>JACYFE010002542.1:0-13126 GCA_014764975.2 Fusarium sp. DS 682 | reverse complement strand
TGTGCTGTCCCACCTTTTTGTGCCCAACTAAGCTTGCTTAGTTGGTCATCCCCCGGCTCGAGCCAACGGGTACTAATGGAATTTCTATAGTTAAGTCTCCATCACAAGAGTCAGTGAGTCTAGGGTAGAGTGGGGTTATCAGGCGCTGAGCCCAAATTTGTTGCTTATCTTATCTTATCGAGGCTCGCGATAACGCACCTGGCGTTAATGCCAGAGCAACGCGTCAAAAAAAAACATCAACAAACATTCACTCTCGTCTTGATGCATCGTGAACCAGAATACCTCAATTGCAATCGCAATAGTCATGGATACTGAGACTATTTACGCTTGGATCAGCGACCAGCATATTATTTTACACAATTGCAGAAACCCTTTCAGATGCCAATTGCCGCTGTACACCAGCGACAACGATCAAATGGACGACTAAAGTAATTTGCGATGAAGCCCGCGAAAGCATTCTGGCAGCAGTCAAAGCAGCAGCCAAAGTAGCGAGTCGAATAATTCACAAAGACCGATATCTGATGCAATAGACGATGTGTTTGCACCTGAAGAGTATAACCAGATACCGCGTCCAAGAGCGAATCTCCCTTTGCGTACCCTTGACTCCAACGCCGATATCGATGATGATGCCAACGCCGATGACACAGCAGAATATCGCATCCCAATTCTCCCCCCTCCAACGAACTTATCCATATCTTTCACAGCCAAACTCAGCGCCAGCAGACCATCACTTACATCAAGGTCTCGAACCGGAAGTACCCGAACAAGAAGCAGCATCACCAGCCGAATACGGTCAATAAGCCCGGTTAAGAACCCTAATAACTTACTGAAGCTCGCAAAGCCTGTCAAATAGATCGAGATAGCGCCTGTAATGATGAAAAAGAGGATATAGGTAATAGATAATGCTGCGGCATTGAACCTCTGGAATAGTATATAGAATGTTATTGGCGGTCTTGGATATATACCTCGAGAGTGGAAGGACCTTTTACAAGACGAGCTGCAAGCGTTTAATACCAAGTTCACGACCCAAGATCGCGTTGTAAGCTTGACTGCCCAGCAACAAGAGGACGCAAGCCAGATCTTCACATCTTTCAACGACAAGACAAAACATCAAATAAGTTTATACAACAAACTCACCAGTATCCGCAACATCATCGCAGACTCAACCGATTTCATCAAGTAGAACCGCTCCGAGGCTGCATGGAACGATCATATTCATGGCCCAACCCTTCGCCTCGCCATGTCCACCATTGCCGACATCTGCGCCGAAAACATCACAACTGCCTCTATAGAAAAGGACTTTCTTCCAGCATGGAAATACGAAGAGACTGATATCAGCAGAATGATCGACTATACTCTCCTTTTGCGACCTGACGAGCATTTAAGCACTAATATAAAAACCTTTATTGATAAGCGCGGGGGCCCAAAGACATTCAATCAATCCACCAGCGAGTATTTACGGTACAAACCAACAGGAGTATTTATAAAGACAAAAACAGACATAAAGCGTCATTCAGAGGGAAAAGTACAACTTAGAATTTGGCTAGCATCATAGTTTAAACGAACTGCACAGTTTTCAGTAACTAAGATCCCATTTATGCCGGTTTTGCTGGTTATTTGCGCGAAGTAGGAATTACATTTTGCATTTAACAATAGGATGCATTATGATGTTATTAGGCCTGTTGATGTTAGAGGAACAGGGACAGTGGATAATATGTATCGTTTGCTTGCTGTTCTGAGATTATTAGAGAATTGGGTCAGTATCGAGTTCCGGGAATAGGTCATACAGTGTGTTAGGACATGATATTGTTTATGAGGTCTTTAATTTTGGAGGTTAATCTAGCAAGCGATGATTGTTTATACTTATCTTGTCCAATTCTCAAACAATACAACTGTTCTCAGACTCTTTGTACTCCCCAATGGCATATGCTCCTCTTTCGAAGAGGGTTCAAAGGTGGTATGAACTGGTAGTAGGTGGCTAATTTCCCGAAGGGTTATGAGATCCCATATCTCAAGCAATGTCTCGATTGTGAAGGCAGTATAGTGGTTGCCCCAAGAGTCCGGATACCAACCGAAAGCTTTGTATTCCGTCACGGTGAATACTTGCCACACACATGACAGCCACTACGAGCCATACAAAAAAGGGAATATTCATTCTATTCGTTGGCTGACTTTGGCCTACCATCGTTCAGTTGAGATGGAGCGGAATGAGAAATGTATTATATTTACTACACAATCCTTATCTCACGTTCCTTAGCATCTCGGAAGCATTTATTTATCCTCTCAGCTCGCTCACCTGTATAAGGCATAAGCATCCCAATACGCTCGTACGCTCCGGGTGTTCTATCTGATGGTACTGTAATCATTGCCCTAGGGCTAAGCTCAACACAACCTTCCTCATCTGTGGAAAATTCGTGATACCCAATAAGAATCAACGTTACCTCCCGCCCTCCAGCATCTTCGATGCCACGATCCCATTCGAAGTTCGATGCTATCGATGTTATACTTATAGTGCCTTCTGGATATACCTTCGTAACAAGCGTCCGGAGGACAAGATATCCATCTTTGACAGCTCCCATTTCGTCTTTTCCGTCTGGGGTGCACGAAGCATCAACTACCTTGGCGTATTCCTTCGACATCCTTCGATAGTCTGTTGGAAAGTGACAAATGGCTGATACTGGTTTTTGATCATCCATAGTATATCCCAAGGCAAAAGGAGACCAGGAAGGTGCTCTATATGCCTTCCAGCGATATATCGGTCTAATATCATTGGCTCGCCACATTATTGAGTTCAAAATGTTATCTTGCCACAGACCCGCAAGGTAAATCCCAGACCGGCGTGATTTCCATAGGCTTGCGAGGCCTGATAGGGCTGGAAGTCTGTCTGACTCATGGGAAAGCGCCAATCCCCAATATGCCTCCAGCAAGTCGAGCCATGCCCTGTGAGGTGTGACCAAACCGTCGTAGTGGTAGTAGCTCAAGTCAAAGAAGTGCGCATCTCTTATCAAGTTTACTCTTTTTTCCTGCACCGGTATCTCATCAATTTCCATACATTCGCATTTGAGACACTCAATACATTCCCATAATATTTTATCGCAAGTGAAATGAACTATTCTCCTTGGGAGTATGTTCTCTTGTAAAACCCAAGCCCGTCGGTTCAGTGGTGAGTAAGTTACTGTGCTGTGATGTCGCTCTTTAATGCCAGAAATACCCAAGCCCTGAATGTATATTCTTGAAACAGTGGAATTCGGATTTCTGATTAGCCCTGTCTGTACTGAATTATATCTACCTGATGGTTGAATATAATGATAGTTTTCGCCGACGAATTCGGATGCATCCTTCCGATCGAGAAATCCTTGATATGAGTCGGTTGCTTGAGTTGCGGCGAGAATAAGGTAGGCATCGCGATATATAGATGACATCTTGGAAGACTCAATCTGCCAATCTGTAGTATCGTTTTGTACTATGCAAAACGAGTCGATCTAGAGATACCGGATCCCGATGCTGCGAGTAACTGTTACAGCATCTTGGAAATTCTTTGGAAGGTCTTGAAAGCTAATCGCTTGCTGGTAGCCTTCGATGGTAGAAGTTGTCGTCTTTAGTGGTATACCGTTAGGCCCCCAACAATGGCTGAGAGCTACATAGGATGCGACTTGGCCGGAAGAGATGTGAAGAAGCAACCGCTTTGCTGTCTCAGTTCCAACATCTAAAACACGTTTCGGCAGCATCGCATCAGGAATGGTGCAATCTTTATGATTTGAGTTACAATTGTTTATCCAGCCAGTCAGCAAGGATTGATACCCTTCCCGACGACAATTGAGGAAGAGATTTCCAGGCTTTATAAAGTCCCAAGTTGGCTTAGTTGTGCCACACAGATAGAAAAGTCTGGTTCTCCTAATTGCTGGTATTGAATTTGATTTGCATTCGAGACTTATTATGCCGGCTGAGTGGGGCATCAAGGATTCAACTTCTGTGAAGTATTGGCGCATGCTTTTGTAGATTAGCATGCATTTAGGACATCCCGACTCTCCACTCTTTTTCACGTCTTGTGTCTTTATAAAATCCTTTGTTTGACAGACCCCGTTGCACTGGACTGGAGTCTTCGGCCACAATATATCGAATAATTCCATAATATAAGGCTTTTCGGAAAGGATATAAAAGAAAGAGTTAAATGCACAAAAGAGTAAGGGGAAACCGTTGCTAATTGAGAGATGATTAGTTGGTGTATATGGAACAAACTTATACGCCTCTTGCTGCCTAAATATCTAGTTTGCCTAAAGAGGGGGGCAGGCCTTTTAAGGCCAGGATTGGTTAAATGCTCTATATGCAACTCGCCTTATTTTTATTAGGCAGCAATACACTTATAGCACTCATTGGTATGTTCTTACATATACACACCATCTTGAGATTTTAAAAATGGGCCTTTAAGGACTGGATTGGCTAATGCTTCGTATGCAACTCGTTGATTGGTGTATTCTTGAGATTGCACCCCGCCGTGACGCCTCAAAAATGGGCCACTTGTAACTGCTCGAAATGGTTCAATGCTGTGCACGATAAATGCAACTGTTTATCATTATGGACCTGGACTTGGGCTATTAGCTCGCCTGGACACACTCTAGGTTCACACAACTCTCATTGAGCTTTGTCGTAAGTCCCGGCCACTGTGTACTCCTGCTACTAGCATCCCGTACTTCGTTCATGTAAACCTTGTCTAATATCTCAGTAACAGGATCAATTTGTCAGGACCAACTATTAGAGGGACTGGAAGCGACAAGAATATACTCTAGGCAGCAAACACAGGTAATTAGAAGATGATATTTTTTTCTACAATATAAACTTCTACCTAAAGCTTCCACGGTAACTATTAAATCTTATATTGCAATATATTATCAGGACTAAGACCTGCATACTTTCGTCTTAACCACTGCGACATCTACAGCACCCCAGCAACCTAGATTAATAGCATCGCCACGACCACTGGGCAGTTCATGCATCGCGGGCATCGCGGGCATCGCGGATATCTGCTTGATCATCCTGTTCAGCTGCTGAGTGCGCCTGTATGAGACCCAGATCAACAATGTATTCAATTGGCCGGGATTCAACTCGTGGAGCCGAAGATGGTATGGGAGCTTCTCATAGAGAGTTTCTCTGTTGCATAGGTGGTTGAACTAGTCGTTGCGACAATGGACAGGACCCTTAGGTTCCGCACACATATCGCTAGTTGCTGAATCGCTCATCCGCGAGACGCGGTAGGGCTGAGTCTGTGCTTGATGCCTGAGGCCGCAACGCTGATGCGAGATTCTACGCGTTGTCGCATGTTATTGATTGGTGATGAATCGAATATGGTGATAGAGATGATGAGTGAGTTACCAGTTAATCATGAGCATCTCACAAGCTGTCGCATCCAGAATTGAAAATATCGAGGACGAAATGAGTCCTCAGAGCAGGTAATGAAGAAAGATTCGCCCTTGGTGGTTGGTGGATGGCCTGTGCTGTGAAACCTAGGGTAGGGAGCAACAGAGGCAATTGAAAGTCGAATCCTCACTCACGGAGCCATCTAGGGACATTTATCTAGTAAAATCGCAATAGTAATATTATTCACGCTTTCTTTAAAAGTGGTACAGTTTCCTACTGCTAGATCTGGTTCTCTGGATCCAGTGGGTGCACTCGATCATAATGCTGCAAAATGCGACAAGTAAATTGCAAAGGCAAGCCTCCATGACACAAGACAATCACGGAAGAGCCATGTGTTACTACAATCTAAAAGCTAATGTACTACGGTCCGGTTTAGTGTTAAAACATATATTCTTTTCCTGATAGATATGCTCAAGGAGGGTCTTGAGACTAATCCCCATTCACAAGTAAAGGATTTCTCAGCTTAGACTGGCAGTAAAATTGCTGGCCTGCAGCGCTGGAGGGTTAAGTTCCTGACTGGGCGTTATGAAGATACCTCTTTTCACATTGCTTTGCCCTGTTGTGAAAGATATCTAAATAACAAGAAAGTCATATGGTATGTGCGGGGAACGTGAAAGAATGAGGTACTTTCCGCCCCACGTAAAATGGATGGAAGCATATGTATCTAATTCCTCAGTCGATGAGCTCTTTTCCAGTTGCCCAACTGCTTACGGCCATCAGTGACTCAATCGAAAGAACCGGGTGATTAATCTCATGACCATATAGTTAGCCAAAGATTTCGACGAGACGCAAGAGATAATAAGTACTCAAAATGCCTTTGTCCAACCGCTTGGTTACATCCTGATCACTACTTGTTATGCTGACCCACTGATCATGGGGATCGCAGCAAGCGAATACCAAATGAGGAAATGTTGTGAGATCGAGCTAACGAAATCTGGGGTAAGGTATAAGATAAGCGAGATCTTGAAGCCAATGCTATGACTTCATCTTGTCGAAAAAAAAAAACATGTGCTCCAGCAATCACATTGGACAATGCAGATTAATCAGTTCAGAGACTTGCTATCACTTTGGGCAATCACCCTACAATAAAGGACCAAGATACCAAGAATTTGTTTAGTTTGCAAGGCAATGAATGAATGGTAGTGCACAGTACAATTTGTCTCAAACCAAGTTCCAAAAAAAATCCAACGATCTGAGGGCATCAAGTCAATTTGTCAACAGTCAGTGTGCATCGTGGGGTTTAATGCTGAATTCAGACCCCGAGTGATAAGAGATAAGGCCCGATAAGCCGATAATCCCTGGTGGAATAACATTCATAATTCTGGTTCACCTTTGTGCATTGAAATAAGGCTGTTGGTCAACACAATAGCCTATCTGCTGCATGCTTACTCAACATGTTACACAACAGTAGGGTATAAAAACCTTATTTTCCCACTAGAATTCTTTAATTTTAACTCTTTCTCTCTCACAATCTGACCAGTGACGATCTCAACAGACGTAGGTACCATGGCTATCCACCCTGATGTCCCTGGCTTGTCCGTGACTGTTGAAGTCAACCACTCGCCTCTCCCCGAACGCGAACGCCCCATTGAAGAGACACGCCCATCTTATGTCGCCCACGGCACCCCTTATGTTGAACGCTCCATCGAATGCAGTCTTGGGTCCAAATATGCTGTCGCAATGACGCTGACTTCGTCATATGCCTTTCCCGATGATCACGATCTACTGATGCTCAGGCTGTATCTCGATGACTCCTCTTCCCACTTCAGGACCCTTATGGTTTCCAAGGCCTCCATCCCTGAGCTGGGGTCTGATGAGAAGCATGTCGAGTACTTGAAGTTCCGAGATCACCGGGGAACTGATGGACAAGTTCATCGAACATTTCTTATCTTTTCCAAAGTTTCTTCAGGTCAGTATCTCCAGCATCTCGAACCAAGAGGAAACTGACAGAAACTGGATAGCTGAGGGAGGGGGCCCAGACGAGATTGCAGCTGACCTTGAGCGTCTGAAGTCTATGGGCACTATTAGAGCCAAAGTCATGACGGCCAAGGACGAAGGAAAAGAAATGCTCCAAGAACCGCCGCCACCCAGAGACTTTGCATCACTTGAAGTATTCGGAAAGGCACTCATTCAATCTGGCCAAGATGTTGCTGTCGGAACCAGGTATGAATTGCATACCGTTATGGCAACAGCACTAACATAACTAGTTTTGCCACTGTCAAAATGAGCAAAGAATGGAAAGAAAGACCCTGCACTAGAGTCTCAAATGAAACTAACCTGGTTACCTTTGTATTCTACTATAGGAATGAAGGCAAGTCGCTCTATTCTAAATAATGGCTCATGATACTAATTTGCTTTGTTTGGTGCAGAGACTAAGCCTGCAGAGGTTGATTTCATTGATTTGACTGGAGAATAGCGGTTGGCCTTTGCAAATGGGAGCGGATATGGTCTTGAATTGTTATCGACCTTGAGGACGATGGGGGTTACTGACAAAAAATGGAAATCAACGGTTGTCTCCGGACTTACCTAACAACAGTCTACCCTGAACTCGATTTATTTCTAAACTCAAGTAAGTGAGTCGTGAATAATGCTTCTGCTCCTTGTGCACATAGATCCGCTGCTCTCCTTTAACCATATAGCGTAACATGCACCAGAGAGCTCGGCGTGCCCCATGGCAGCATAGGGACCATCCACTCGACATTCTGCTCTAACCCTGCTTTTGTGCTTTTTACCTTTATGCTGCGGCTTGAAGCTTCTTTTGAACTTTCAGCCTGAGAGATCCTCGTCAGCCCCAAATCTGTGACGAAGCCCAGAGACATTATGATGTAGTCTTGTAGAGCTAGATGTCTCACCGGGCCGAGTTATGCACTGCTCCAAGAGACAGATAGAAGTTCTATCCAAACGTACTCAACAGGCCGTCGTTTTAGAAGTACCTTGCTTTACATTGAATGGAGTTATTATTAGCTACATTTTAGAAGTACCCCAGCGTGTATGAAGCAAAAATGACAGTAACTGCTGCGATCATAGACTTCGGCGGCCAATTTGATAGAGTGGTTGGCCTGAGCTGCTTGGAGAATATGTATTCGGACTCAAACTCAAGTAGCCACTTCCTAATTGGCACACGTTTCATTGGAACAGCGGCATGTCAGTCTCATCCGAGTCGGGATATAGTTTCTCGTTGGCGTATAAAGAGTCACTGATTAAGCCGGGTGACTGGAACAACGGAACGCCTTCATGTCCATACTCTACTATTCCGCAGTCCATCACCATCAGCCTGAGACTCGGTCATCGCGACGAGTGACAACTTCTAGAAGGCTAGTAAGCACCAGATACCGGGGAAGACAAACTAACAGATCTTGTGAGAGATCATGGAGAATACGGTCCATCACACGGTGGAAGGGGTGCCCAATTACCCTTATGCAATGTGGTGAGATGCAGCGTCAACAAGTTTAAACGACCGCTCAGGGTCAATACCACTTTCGTAACAACCCATATTCACTCTCAAGAACAAATACACAACGATCCAATCGTTTCATGAGTCTGATGTTGTGAAGTTCAGCGCCATGTGGTGACCTAGCTACAGCACCTGAGCACAAAGACTACCAAGACGGTAGATCAATCTCCAGCTCTTCAATGAAATTTGCCCTCTCGGATTTCAACAATCTGTACATTTCTAATCTCGTTGAGGGTCCCCAAGCGACCCGTAGACAGGACGTGAATAATGGCGTGTCAGATGAGAAACAGTCCTGTGTGAAGCTTCCTGATCAGTGACATATCCACGCCGTCAGAATAAATAATTTAAGGAATTCAGTGGCATTAGTAAGATGGAAAGATGTACAAACACCGTCAGAGGATTGTGTTAATACAATGACCGGGTGTAAACATGATTGACCAAAAGGCGACTGACGTATCGATGAGCAGACACGAGGTCGAGCGCAGGAACTCATTCTTCAATTGACTGGGGGTGTCAATTGGTTCGGCTTGTAACGGACCATTATAACCATACATGCATGCCATAAAAGGCCAAGTTCCTATCTCGGAGACAATTATGGCTGTGCCATATGCAAACGAATGGTGTACAGAGACACGGCCACGCTGCTCATGAAGGCAATACCACTCAAAACGCTCGTAGAGGTGGTAATTGACTACATCTATTGCAGCATTCAGTTGGATAGGGACGTGGCCACATCCACCCTGGCAACTACTACAGCGCAGACATATCAGATCTCTTGAAAAAGATGATTAAGACCGTGATGTCAGGATGTAGGATTAGTCAAGTTTTATAGCATCTTGAAATAAATTTATAAATTTATAAATATATAAATTAAAATAAAATATTTAATATAAAGTTTATATAATTTTTTAAAATTATAAATATAGATAGAAGATTATTTTTAAAAAAAAATCAGGTTCTATAAGAGGTTTATCCCCCTCGTTAAGGCGAGATTACAGAACGACAGTATTTAATAAAGGAATGTAGTATGATTTTAATCCAGAGGCGGCTGGATTGCCGTTAATAAGCTGTGGCTACTTGTAATTTGATAACAGTGGCCAAAAAACACAATTTAAAAGATCCTTCTCAAACAATCAGACACTCAACTCATTAGCCCAAGCCCTCACCTAAGGCAATGATAAAGTGACTAGACTTAAGTTATAGCAAAACAGCATACCAAGTCATAGAGTAAGAGAGGTTTAAAGAAGTGAAAAAAACCGCTAGAGCTAACACTCAAAGTCCTCAGTCCTGCCAACTCGAGACGGTTACCTCATTCAACTGCGAATACCCCTGGTATGTCAGCCGCTGCTATATGTTGAAATGGTCCGTGAGTTACATACCTCCTTACTCGTCGCGCTGGTTCTTGTTGTCCAACTTGGCACTTTTACGAGCCACCATCGCCGGAGGCATCACCGCTGGGGGCATCATCCTTGGAAACACCATCCTTGGAATCACCATTGCCGTGGCCATCATCACCGTGGCCGTCATTACCGTGGCCGTCATCACCGTGGCCGTCATCACCGTGGCCGTCATCACCGTGGTGTGTCTTAGTTGGCTTACAAGGTTTGGTGTACGTGGTCGTGCTGGTGACCGTGCTGGTGGTGGCTGGTTTGGTGTAAGTGACGACTGGTTTGGTGTGCGTGACCGTGATGGTGACCGTGCTGGTGGTGGCTGGTTTGGTGTAAGTGACGACTGGTTTGGTGTGCGTGACCGTGCTGGTGACCGTGCTGGTGACCGTACTGGTGGTGCCTGGTTTGGTGTACGTGGCCGTGCTGGTGACCGTGCTGGTGGTGCCTGGTTTGGTGTACGTGGCCGTGCTGGTGACCGTGACAGTTGTGGGCGGCGGGTAGTAACCGCCAGGAACAGCGAGAACCAGTGGCATGGAAAAGAAAGGTGCAAGAAGAACGAAGAACTTCATGTTGTAGGATAAATCAATAAGATGAGACGTGTGATAAAAAGTTGGTTTGTGGCTCTTGAACGAGTGCTGTGAATTAACTTAAGGCTCGTAGACTACCGAGGGGAACAGCCTATATATAGACAAATTGTTACACTATCTCCTTGCACTATTGCGAGATTATCTCCGGACGAGGATTGGTAACTAGATTGGAGGTCAACAAAAACCACCAAAGCGCCACTTGCATACTTCGCGGTCGGATCACATTGTTGAGCCGAGCTTTGACTTTGTTGGCCAGGCTCTAGGATCCGCGTAAAATTCAATAATCGTTCCCATACAATGAAGCAATACTTACCACTGCTTTCATAGGACCAGCAGCAACACCCAAATAGATGGCTGCATATTAGGCAAATTACTCAACTCAACATCCACCCGACTTATCAGGCTCCTAAGAAGTATCTCAGTAAGTTCAGCTACAGACTTACCTTGCATATAAGTAAGAACTTTTGTCTAATAGACAAAGGACCATAAAATTAAAGCCAGACCGATAGTAGAGAACTTCAAAACTAGTAAAGTGAAATTACTTCATATCACATGTAACAATAGACGTTGAAAGCGGTCCTAGACAAAGGCAATAAGACAAGCCACAGCTACATTTAATGGTTCTATCACGAAACGGCAAGCCCACTGACTACAGAATGTTGAGTGGCCTCATAACTGACTGATTAATAGTTATTACCATATGTCCGGATCACCTTGCATATGCATTGACCCAGCCACCGACTTCGGCCAATCTAGCACGAGATAAAAACCTTAGCACAGATAACTAAGTTAATAGTTGAAGATAAGCTTTTAGCCACAGGTCTTATTGATAAATAACACATCTAGCTTACAATTTAGACTTCACACCGTAATGTCTCAACAATTTAGCACAGACCACATTTATGTCATATCTAGTCATATCTAGTCATAACTAATAATAACTAATGGTGGGAGATGCACAGCAATGCAACGGGTGCGAATTGACCTTTCAGCTCAGACATTTCCTAGACGGGATGCCATTAATGAACAAAGTACTGTAATAGACTCTGTACAAAATATCAGTCTGTCCTGCTCGTCCTTTGCAGCTGTCAACCTTTCAACCATCTCAGTCACTCTACATCTCGCCACTCCCTTCGCTACTTAAGCACACACTCTCTTTCTACACACACCATCTTTAGCTACTCGCCCTGCACTTGAGCTACACACTATCACCATGCAACTTTCCACTTTCTGCTACGGTCTCGCGCTGCTGCAAGGCGCTATGGCATCGCCTATTGCCGAACCGGCTGCAGTGGTTGAGACTCGAGACATTGACCCTAGTGGCCCGAATTTCGGTGACTTTCCCTGGCCCAGAATGCCGGCCCTCCGTCGTAAGTTTTTTTTTAGTGCATCTAAGAACGTCTCTAACCTGATGTATGCTTAGAAGTAGCAAAAAGGGATCTTAGTAGCACGAACTGCCCAGCTCCCCCTGCTACTCAGCAGGGCAATGTCTGTTCTTTAGGAACTCAGTTCTGCTGTACTACTGACGCTAATGGCGGTAGGCATCTTTTACTCCTTAATTATGCTACTTACCTAATGCTTTACAGTTCAAACCTGTACTGACTCTAAGATTTGCAATGCTAAGGTCATTTGCTGCAACAATAACAACGGTGTAAGTAATTTATATTTAGTTTTATTATCTGTTACTTATATAAATAGTTCCAAATGTGCATTGGTGAAGTTGACTTCAATGCCCCTATGACTATTAACATTAACATCTACAACGGTGGCAAGGGTTGCAAGGGAGGCTACAAGGCCATTAAGGAGTGACACATTAATGAACACGCTCGGTCTACACTAGCCCCTTTATATATTGGCTGTAACCGCTTTCGTTTCTTATACGACTTAAGCTCGATGGATTGGGGAAGATGGACTTAGTTAATGGCAATTCGCCCACTCTAGCTATCTAAAAGAGGCAAATTAATCCTCCCTATGACTCTTAACTCTATAATAACTTTATTATATCTATAAACGAGATGGAGTATTGTAGGATTGTAAGAGCTCTATTAAAGTTAGTATAAATGCAGTTTAAATAAGTTTTAATAGAGAATTACTTTTACTTAAGTATTAAAAATAGAAATAGGCCTTATTATATATTTTAATTTAATTAATAATTATAAATTTAAATAGAGGCTTAAGATTTTAAAATAGAAATCTTTTTAAATTTAATATTTATATATATTATAAAACAGGCTTTATTTTATATTATATTCCCTAGTTTATATAACTGTTTCTTTACTAAC
>JACYFE010002539.1:0-37753 GCA_014764975.2 Fusarium sp. DS 682 | reverse complement strand
TTATCATCCTTCGTGACAATGTTTCACTGCGCAGATTACGCGGCTATACTCCGTACACAGCCTCATCCTGCACGTACGGAGTTCCGTGTCTCACGTGATCTATCGCCCTTCACCTTGAATCTCTTCCTGTGAATATTGCAATAATACTCGCAAAAGTAACGATATTTGACAATGACTTCTTCAAACAATCGTGATTCACCTCTTCCTCTGTTAAAGACATGTCAAACATGTTTCTCGTTAAAAATTCGGTGCTCAAAGACCCAAGATTCCGACTCTTGCGATCGCTGTTTGCGGCTTGGGAAGACATGTATCTTCAACCAGGCCAGACGGCGGCAGAATGTGAACCGTCAAAGGTAAGAATTGCGATTTCTGGTCTTTGAATGAAAGAATACTAACAATTGGTGTTTCAGAGAAAAGTTGGATGTGAGATCAAGATCTGAGCAATCATCCAAGTCGCCAACGAGCCCATATGAAAAAGCAACCTCGAGTAGCAAAACACAGGAGATCTTCAACCGAGATGCATCATTTGATCCATTTGAAAGAGGAATCCTAACCTTTGAAGCGGGGCGAAACTTGATGGAAATTTTCAGGACCCGAATGGTTCCATACTTCCCATTTGTGTTATTTCCGATCAATACTCCAGTCGAGCAACTGAATGCAAAGCGACCATATGCTTGTCTTGCTGCACTCGCTGCTGCTTCGCATGCAGATGTCTCAACACAAAAGCAACTTGGAAGTTTGTTCAAACAAATAGTTGCTGCGAAAATGATAGAAGGTGACTTCTGCCAGCTCGATCTGCTACAGGGCCTCCTCATCAATCTAGCCTGGTAGGTACTTGGCACCCATTACATATCTGTCCGCTAAGAGTTGCAGGGCACACTATCAAGCAAAGCCAAAAAGATATATTCAGCATCTCCATCTAGCTACGAGTATAATAAGTGATCTACGACTGGACAAACCCCGAAGACCTAAGTTATGGAGCGCTGAAGGCGGTAAAGATAAGAACAAGCCGGACTGGGGCCCAGACGAAATGCGGGCTCTTGCAGGCACATATTACCTATCTTCGAAGTAAGTAAGACTAAGTATTCAAGGGTAAGGTACTGATAATGTGAAGCTCGTCCATCATCCTACAAAAAACACGCCAGTTCTTCTACACACCTTATATCACTGCTTGCTGCGAGCACCTCGCCTCTTGGAACGAGTATCCGACAGATAAATACCTGCCGTATATGATCACAGTCCAGACACTAATCGAAGGAGTTGAAGACCTTGTCAGTAGCACTGCGTCAACAAATAATGGACTGCAGTTCTTTTCTGGGTGTGAAGGAATTTCACAAAAGTGCACTGAAATTAAGGAAACACTACCTTTTCCTTTGAGTGAGAGTCGTAAGTGATTTTATGCCGTCAGTGAGATTGCTTGCTGATATCGATGCAGCACCACTTCTACTTCAAATCCATATTCTTGAGCTTCTACTCAGCCAGTCATCACCGAGGGGTACATCCTTTGGTCTCGACAAGTTCAACAACCAATTTGAACACGAAAGCTCGCTCATAGACTGGTTATCGGCAAGCATGTCCGCAGCTCGCTCTCTCATCAGCGTAATCTTGGTCATGCCTCAAGGCGAAGAGATGTACATGTCAAATATGGGCTGGATCATGATGAACTGTGGTCTGAACCTAGCTGTTCGCCTTGACCTTGTCGCTGCGAGGGGAAGCATATCTGGATCGATGCAGCACCTTCGTCGATTCTTAGATATGCGACATACCCTTCGTCAACTCGTCTTGCGATTGGAAGCAACGCCAGGTCATGACGCTCCACCTGATCACCCGTTTCATGGTCTTGCGAAACGAATACGTCGGCTGGAGAATTGGTACCTTTCCCAGGCTGAGCATCAGACGCCAGATTCATCCGCATCGATAAGTCCTTCTATCAACGAACAGCAATTACTTACTATAGGTGGGGATGCTAGCGGTCTACCTGTTGGCGCGTCAATGCCATTTATAGTTGGACCTTGGCCCATGAGCTCCGACTGGTATCAGAACCCAGACCTGGACATGGGCACTTTTCTTTTTGCAGATCCTCTAGAGTTTCCAATTAACTTGGGGTATGGCAACTAGATGTATTCTTTCTTCAGTAACAAATCGATTGATTACGTGGTTCTTGGTGTCAGCATCATCGTCCGTACGGAGTAAGTTACGGACTAATACTCTTACTAAGTGGCGATGTACGGAGTAAGTCGGACTATGGGACTGAGTGGACCCCAGAGGCGTCAAAGGCCCCTGGTAAACACCACGAAAGAATGGAATTGAGAAAGAATACTCCTTCATGGGATTGACCTCCATGTGGTATCTCATCTAAGCCTTGAACTGCATGTCGTAATGGGATTGTTAGCCTTGGTCGAGGTTGACAAATGGTGCTTCAAGGATTAAGTATAAGAAGGGGCTGTACTCGCAACAATGGTATCCTATATTCATCAGCAACAACACGTTCCTCATTCATCATTTCCTTCTCTTCTCAACAATTATTCAATAAAATAACAATGCGTGGATCTGCCTTATCATTTCTCTTAGCCGCCCTAGCCAATACTGCCGTCGCGAAAGATGACTGCATCAATAACGATATTCCCTTCCAAGCATGCGCTCCCATCGGCGCGTACTACCCTCCCCCTACTATCGACAAATCCTCAGAGTCTTTCAAGAGCCTCATATCCCAGTTCACCAAGTCCTTTGATGACCTCATCAAGAACTCTGGCAGTGACAAATATGGCCCCATCACGCCCAACACTACGTCTTTCTCTGTGATTATCTTCGGAGGCGCGGAGTCTCTTCGAGATGACCCTGTCTTTTTCGAGTATCACTATTCTTCCCTAAAAGATCAGGCCTCTAACGCGAATATCACTTTGGACACCAAGTTTCCTGTGGGTGATGTCAGTATGGTATTCACGGTTTATGCCTGGCTTGTCAAGATGGGCGAACAGTGGGGAACGCCCATCACCAAATACTTGCCTGAACTGAGTGAAGTGAACTGTACTCTTGGCTTGAACTGGGAAGACATCACTATCGGCGCACTAGCAGGTCAAGTGTCTGGCCTGAGCCGCGAAAGTATGTTAGTATCTCAGTCATACCGAACCTAAACTGACAAAACGATATAGCTAAAGCATGTATTATTGGTGAACCTTGCAGCTGGGAAGGTAAGCTCTTTCTTGTAATTCCACAATGACACGCTTAATACTGATTCTACATATAGCTTTCCAAGACGCTTTTGCTAAGAAAGCCCCATACTTCATGCCGGACACAACTCCAGTCGTTTCTTACGCCGCTTTCCAATTACTGGTCTTCGCCATGGAGCGCAGTGATGGTGGTGATTGGTCTTCCATTCTCGAGAAAACTCTTCTAACACCATTGAACATGACTTCCAGTGGAACTCTGAGTCATGATAATGAAGACATATTCGCAATGAAGAGTCTTAATGCTTCATTGGTTGGAGAACCAGGGTATGCTGATCACTAAAAGCCATGATTCATCGCTAATCGTGACAGTGCCCTATCATTTGTCAGCTCCGCCAGGGATCTCGCACGCGCAGGACACTCCATTCTTGCCTCAGATATTCTTTCACCGGCTGTTACCCGTCGCTGGCTTCACCCCAATGTCGATACTTCCAATCTTCGAAACGGCGTGGGTCGACCTTGGGAAGTTTATCGAGCTGGTAATGCCATCTCTCCTATCGTCGATGCCCTGACGAAAAGCGGTACTATCGGTAAATACGCCAGCTATTTTGGTCTCACTACCGACTTCAACGCGGGATTTGCTATTCTGGCTCATGACAGAAGTGTTGAAGACCGCAAACTTGACCTCAACGTCCACGCTGATATCGTCAGCGAGGTGCTCGGCTACCTGCAAGCCATTGCCGCCAAAGAACTTGAAGCTCGATACGCTGGTCTGTACTCTGACAATATCGCTGAAGCTATATTTAACACCACCGATAACGGTCGTGGTCTTGAAGTCCAGAAACTCGTCGTCGATAGAGTGAACATCAACAGGCAGACAGCCCAGAAGCTCGGCATTCAGACTGATGATCTGGACTTCAGAATCTACCCAACCAATGTTCAAAATAAAACCAGACACCAATTCATTGCAGTCTTCCAGGACAAGAGTGCTTCCATCGATATGGGAACTCCTACATGTATCACTTGGCAGGAGATTGGGGCTGACGCTGAGATGAGCTTTGTTTTCGAGCTGGGTAAGAATGGCGAGATCATTGGAGTAGAGATCCCTCGGTTCAATATCAAGATGGAGCGAACGGAATAGTCCTGTGCTTTCGAGCTCAGTAATTCATCATCGAGCGACAGGCTCTGCATAGTCTACATTTTTCTTCACAATTATTGATTCGCCACAGAGATAGCTCGATGAAACATCAAGGGACTACCAATTCTTTTAGCGGGGCTGTTGCCTAGCGTGAACACCGTGAATGTCAGCAAATGCGGGTAAGCAGCAACGAACGACAGTAAATAAACGCTGGATGAACCATGACAAGTATTTGACTGTCCTTCAGTGCATTGATCAAAAAACTTGAAAATGGCTTCTTCAGCTCCAAAAGTCCCGCCACCTGAGCGTCGTGATCCTCTTGACGTTGTCGACAAACAGGCGGATGAGATCGTGGCACTCATCAAGAAGAGCAAACACTTCATTGTTTTCACAGGCGCAGGCGTTTCGACTTCCGCTGGTAACTTACTCACTTACTCGGCTGGATCAAATACTAGATACTGATAGGGGCAGGTATCCCCGATTTTCGCGGACCTGAAGGCGCCTGGACACTCAGAGCCCAAGGAAGAGCTCGCACGGGCAAGGCAACCAGCACGCTTCAAGCCATCCCGACACCAACGCACATGGCGCTGGTAGAGCTACAGAATCAAGGAGTTTTGAAGTACCTCGTTAGTCAGAACTGCGACGGACTACACAGGAGGAGTGGCATTTGGAGGGTAAGCGATTGTCCATAGGCTCTTGGCCGCCCGAACTGACCGCAACAGGATCGCATTTCGGAACTTCATGGAAACAGTAATCGCGAATGCTGCAAAGAATGCGGCAAGGAGTACATACGAGGTGAGACAATCATGACTAGGCAGTATGTTCTTTGCTGAGTTGTCGCAGATTTCCGTGCTGTCGCAAGCTATGAAAAGTCAGTGCATGATCACCGAACAGGCCGGAAGTGTACTGCATGCGGAGGAAACCTTCTCGATACCATCATAAACTTTGGAGAATTCTTACCCGAAGAGCCACTAAAGCTTGCCCGAAGTCATGCCAAGAAAGCTGATCTCTGCCTTGCGCTGGGATCATCACTCAGTGTGCCTCCAGCCAGTGGCATTCCCGAAGCATGCGGAAAGAGTCGCAAGAGCAAGCTCATTATCTGCAACCTGCAAGAGACTTTTATGGAAGGTCTTGCAGATATGCATGTATGGGCCGAGTCAGATGTTTTGACGAAGAGGGTAATGGATAAGTTGGGATACAGCATTCCAAGCTTCATTCTGAAGCGCAGACTTGTGATCAAGACTGAGAGGGATGCGCATGACCGGCAGGTGATTACGCTGACGGGTGTTGACAATGATGGCATGCCAGTCACATATCTCCAATCTGTCAAACTTGAGGACAGCAGACGTATAGTCAGATCTGAGCCGTTTTCATTTGTCTTCCGAGAAGGTCTGGAAGCTGGGGCCGAGGTAAAATTTGTGTTGGAGTTCATGGGCCATTATAACGAGCCCAATGTGGTCATCGACTACACTGTTTCAGAGGAAGAGGGCGCAGAGACGGTGTATGACTTTTCGTATGACCCCAGTACGGGAGATTGGGTCATCATGCAATGACACCGCCATCTTCCACTAGCATTTGTTATCACATCATAGCTCTGAATACTGACTGTTGGTTCTATCTGTCTTCACATTGTAGTGGAGAAAGTTTGACTGGAGGACGCTTTCTTTGGTTCTTACCGGTTCAGCCGTCAATATTTTTGGGACGTGCTTTGAATGGACCACTCTGCGCAATTTGCTGCCTAGACTAAAACATGGCCTCGTCTCAGAGCAACCAACAAGAGTACTATTTTTGCGGACTATTAAGGATAGGCATAGTTGGGCCTGATAAGTGATAGAAAAAGTGTCGGGAATCCTGGTTGCGAAAAACGATATAAGTTGGTCCTGTAAACTATTGAAAAGCTCTCCCATCTATTCCTCTACCCTTACAAGCAGCTAAATCACACTCATATATCATCAAAATTTCCTTTCTCACGATGCCCAAGCAATTCCCATCTTTTGAGGAGCGAAGAAGCAATGAGGAGTTCCCTAGAATGACTGATGCGACACAAAGGCTACTCTGGTACATAGAAGGACTCTTAGAGACAAATCTCGTTGTGACAGATCAAGCTGTCGTTCGTGGTGGTCCACGAGAGCCCTATGCCCAGAAAGTACCTGAAGACGTCCGGCGGCACCCGATTTCGGAAGAGCCATTGATGACGCCGAAGATCTCATCGATTACGGTGCACATTAGTGAGCTTCGTGACTTGCCTGGTGATTGGGAGGAATACCACCGACATGCGCATCCCGACTACGACTTTTGCGTCTTTGAAGGCAACATTGATGACAGTATTCTGATCCGTTGCTGTGGCGAGGATCATCCTAAGGAGCATGAACCATTGTTGGTAAAGGCATCATCGAAGCCTTATGTTACTGTACATGACTATGTCGCCGCAGTTCATCCCTGGGTTTTGAGTCACCGCGACGAAATTCTCCGATATTATGAAACCATATTCTACTTTAATAATGCGAGGAAAGCCAAATGGGTGGTTAGCTATATTGCGTTAAACTCAATCAAGCTGGAAGAAGAAACAAGATTGGTTGGGAACTCGATCGCTTCATCCTGCAGAGGAAATCCCACAACTTGACCCCAATTTGTTCGAAATCGCCATGCGTGAGCAATTCGGCGTAGAATGGAGCACCAGAACAACCGTGGATGTCAGGAACGAGCCACCATATTCCACTGCATAGGCGAAAGATAGCTAGCAGCGTTATACTAGCATCAATAAAATACACTGCGGCATGTTGGTGATCACATTCTGGACATTATTAGCGAGAGACTCGAGGGGACTTTCGTTTCCCTTTCTGGACTGGTTAGCAAGGCTGACGAAGTAATCTATTTTAAGCGCCGTGGCTTGCTTCCAAGGCTAATGGCCGCTGCGCCTCGTTTCAGAATATGCATGTTGGTTCACTACACGCAACCCAACAGCTCGCCTTCAGCGGATAAACTGATTATTACTTATCGCGTGCGAATCTCATAAATGAATCATCTTCTCCCCGTTCTTTCGTATTTCCCTTCAACACACCAATCTTGCAATAGCCATTTCTAAGTATTTCTGCCACTTTGTCTCAATCTGGTCACAATGACTTCAGCCCTCTGGGATCCAGCGAACTTGCTACAAGTTACCGATAGCCTCAGAGACCACTCGGGGAAGGTCAATTGCATCGGGATTACAAGATACAATGCCCGATGCAAATGGACCATCGAGGAACCAGCTCTTTCGGAAATCCGTCCGTTACTCAAGAGGATGTCGCTAAACCCTCCGGAATATGTTACAGCGCAAATGCTGCGACAGTTAGCGCAGCTATGCCTATGCCCCAGTTACCACTCCAATCAAGTGCAAAGCTTCGTTAGTCACTGGATGACTGTCGTAAAGGATGCAGTGCAGCACCAGAAGAACATAGCGATGCGAACCGAAGTTGAGGCTCATGAGAAACCTGATCCTTCCCAGCAGCACATGAAAGAACACTTGGTCCAACTAGAGAAGAGCCTGGCGGTAGCAAAGGAGGCGTGTACCCAAGTGCGAGATCAGCGCGAAAGAGACGTCTCAGAGCTACAAAATGCGCTGATATGTGTACGGGAGGAACTCGAAGAAAGCGAAAGGCGTAACAGCGCCGTGGAAGAAGGAATATTGGATGCCAGAAAGCATCGCCAAATCCTGGAGGATCAACTAGAAGAGGAGTTCACCATGTGCCAGAGGCTCGACAAGGAGAACAGCCAATTAGAGGCAAGACTGGTCAATGCTCAGCAACAGCTGGAAGCATATACTTCCGTTCAAGAACAGAACGATGACTTGAGAGCTCAAGTTAGGGCCATAAGCGAGAAGCTGGAACAGCAGACTCGCATGCTACAGGATGCTATTCTGAAAGCCCAGACGGCCAAACAGCAGCTTGCAGATGAACAGGTGACGAAAGAGTCCATGGCAAAACAATACAAGACTCAAAATGACACGCATGAGGCTAAGATTGCCGGACTCAAGAGCCGCGTGGAGGAGTTGGAGCAGACAGTATCTCGGTTGAAAGCAAGTATCAAGGCTTGTTGGTGGCATAGACTACGGGCGTGGATGGCAAGGTCTGGGAAGAGGAACGGATCAGGACCCTGGATAAGCATTACCGATGAGACATCTGAAGAAGTTGTTCTTAAGACATACGCTTGAGAATGACATACCATAGGAACATTGCTTAAGGCTGCTGCTTCACAGATTGTTATCGTTTAATGTATTTGGGAATACGGATGTACATACTGGAGATGACTGAATTTTCACAAGCTGACTTACTGGCGCGGCTACAAAAGCATGCTTGGAGACGCTAAATCGTGATATGAAGCGCATGATGATTGATCCCTCATGATGAAAAAAATACCTGGTCAAGTATCTTTGCTACTTACGATCCAAGTCAGAAGTCTTCGCCCATTCCTCTCCGCATGTACGATCTGGGGGATATGCAGCTTTAAAAATAGACTTAAAAAGCATCTTCAGTTCTATTGGGGCGCCTTGAGTCAACTCCGCCCCCAATTTGAAAGCGGACCTTAAAGTCCCGAAATTTTGCTGGAGAATCAGCAGAGCGGGACGGGCCTAGACGCACCGATTGGACCGCATCGACATCCTGGTAATGGATCAGCACCCCCAGATCCCAATTCCCGATCATGCTCGGCGAACCATCCGGAATGAGAAGTCAGCTGTTCTTCTAATCAATGCACTTAGACGATATGGGAAGGTTACTCAAGCTCCACGGAAGACTGAGCCTGTGAGCACATGAACTGTTCATGCTCTGAAAGGTCCTTGAGGATGCGAGTTGTATAAAGATTGCATCTGGGCCCATCTATTGGGGATTCAGCAGTGGTTCTTTACTTCAGTTTTAATTATGGTTTCTTGGAATAGCATCTTCACTCTGGCCCTCGGCCTTATTGGCTCAGCTCGTGCCTACACCAACCCCATCAGAAACCCAGGTGGTGGTGATCCTCAGATTACCTATACCGGAGGCTACTACTACCTCATCTCAACAGAATGGACAAACCTTCAACTGTCTCGTGCCACCACTATCGAGGGTCTCAAGACTGCTACGCCTAAAGTCATTTACACTGACTCTGACCCCTCGCGATCGTCCAACGTTTGGGCTCCTGAACTTCATTATCTTGGAGGAAAGTGGTATATCTACTATACTGCTGGAAAGGCTGAAGATCTTACCGGTCAACGGTCTCATGTCATCAAAGGTAAATTTCCATAACCTTTACAGCAAGTCGTCGAGCTAACCGCGATCCAGGTGGCGCTACTCCTTGGGATAGCTGGTCTTATGGAGCCAAGCTCTCAGATGATTGGGGCATTGACGGCACCATTCTTCGCACCAACCAATTCGGCAACTACTTTGTCTACTCATGCATGACTGGCGTTCAATATCAATCGACTTGTATCCGCAAACTCGGCTCCGACTTCATGTCCGTCGGTGCTCTCAGCATCATCTCTCAACCCGACCAAAGCTGGGAAAAGAGCGGAACACCTGTCCAAGAGGGACCCAACGCTTTGTATTTCGGCGGCAAGACCTACATCTCCTACTCAGCCAACTACTGCTGGACCCCAGATTATTGCGTTGCTCTGCTTGAATGGGACGGCAAGACGGATCCAGCCAAGGCCTCTGCATGGAAGAAGTCCAATGGCTGTGTTTTGAAGAGCGCAAACGGAAGCTATGGAACTGGCCATAACAGCTTCTTCCAGAGTCCCGATGGAAAGCAGACTTTCATCACGTTCCACGCTACTTCTAATAAGAATGGTGCTTGTGACGACACGAGATATGCTATGACTCAGCCGTTGACTGCCAATGCTGATGGCACGCCTAACTTTGGATCTGTACAACCTTTCTCTCGCCAGTTTGCTGAGCCTTCTAGATAAGCCCTTTCCTAAGGGAAGGTGTTATTATTTTATCAGGCGTAGGGTCGCGACAAATATCAGATCGGTTGTCAAACTGGGAGACTTGATCGAAATACAATGATGAGGTTAGGATGTCTTATGATATAAAGATCAATTTTTATGAAACGAGGGTTTTTTTATAGGAAGAACTGAAGGAAGCTGCCCCATTGCAACCCTAAATCTTGCTGTAGGCCAACACTAAGAAAAAGCGCAGGGACACATTGGACAAGAACCAAGGGACCGGCGAAAAGCGACTAAAACTATTAGTCCCAAGAAGTGAGGTCCTTGGCGCTTTAGTTAATGCTACGTAGCTTATCTATAATACCACCCCTCCTAAACACCCCTCCTACGCTTAGGGCACGTCCGTTATGCTCGTAGCTTCGCATGAGAATCTGGGCACGGACCTGAGTACGTTAGAGTTTGTCCTCGCAGGCAGTGGCCAGAATAGATAGAGGTGCGCTGGCACCCATCATTTAGACTGACTTTACCTTGATGCAAGCCTTTTGCAGTCCCCAATACACCTCACATTCAAACAAAGCGCCTCAAGGAACGACACAGCCCAGTTTCCGTCTTCCCTTAGCCAGCATGCCTATTCAATCAAGGTGGTCTACTCTGACACCTCGAATTTCTTTACCCACCTGGGTCTTTGCGGAGAAAGAATCCCGCCAACTCGACAACAAGGCAATCTTTGTAGATGCTGAAGATCCAAGGAATACTCTGACGTTCGCTGGATTCAAGCTATACTCAAAGCGGGTGGCCCTAGGTCTACGCCGCCTGGGTGTCAAGCCCGGGGATCGAGTCTTGGTGTTCAGTGAGAATGGAATTTTTGTGCCCTGCCTCTTCTTTGGAGTCGTTATGGCCGGTGCCATATTTACTGGTGCAACTCCGTCATCTACTGCCCTGGAGCTCACATACCAGCTACAAGACAGTGGAGCAACAGCCCTCATTGCTAGCACAAACCTGATCAACATCGCCATTGAGGCTGCACACAATGCAGACTTACCTCGTCGTCATATCTTTCATGTTCATTCTCTAGATAGTGAGGAGCACATCGCCTCTCACAACGACATACGATCTTGGACTGAAATACTCGCCTCAGCCCATGACGTCCAGGATTTCACTTGGTATGAACCATCAGACCCCGAAACCGCCATCTGCTGTCTCAACTACAGCTCGGGGACTACCGGCAGACCCAAGGGCGCACAGGTCACACATTTCTCCTATGTCGCCAACGGTGAAGCACATCTGCTCCTTCATAGACTCCAGAAGGAAGCCTTGAATGAGCCCTATAGTGGCCGGGCTCTTTGCTTTCTTCCTCTCAATCACGTCGCAGCACAAACGACCTTCATAGCCAATTGTCCAAAGATGGGTGTCCAGACATATATAATGTCGCGATACAGCTTTGACGGTATGCTTCGTCACGTCAAGGACTTTCAGATTACTGAATTGATGACTGCTCCGCCGATTATCTCGTTCCTCGTGGCGAACTCGAGCTTGATCGGAGATAGCCTCGACAGCATCAAATACGTCATCTGCGGAACTGCACCATTGCCCCCTTCCTTAGCTGAAAGAGGTAGCAGTCTCTTCAAGGACCCTCGTGTCACGATTCGTCAAGGCTGGGGAATGACAGAATTGACGTGTATGGGCACAATGAACGATCCTCGACTAGTTGCCTCACCAGGATCGGTTGGAGAGGCAGCGCCAAACTCTGTTGTTAAACTGATGGATGGAGAAAAAGAGATCACAGCAGCTTACCAACGTGGTGAGCTCTGGTTCAGCAGCCCCACACTCATGGCAGGATACTGGCGCAATTCTGAGGCAACTAAGGAGACCATCGTGGAGCAAGATGGTATGCGATGGCTCAAGACAGGAGACATTGCTTACTTCGACTCGTGGGGACCAGGAGCTAACATCTACATCGTGGATCGTTCCAAGGAGATTCTCAAGGTAAAGGGATATCAAGTCGCACCCGCCGAGCTTGAAGCAATTCTCGCCACTCACCCGAATATCATTGACAGCGGTGTCATTGGCGTCAACACCAACGGATTTGAGGTGCCTAGAGCGTATGTAGTGAAACGTCCCGGCACGACAGTTACGTCTGAGGACATCATGAGTTGGATGGAAAGTAAAGCTGCGCCTTACAAGCGTTTGCATGGTGGCATATTCTTTGTCGATGTTATCCCTAGGACCCAGGTCAGTTTTGAAAGACGAGTGCCCGAGCTGTACGAATCTAATTAATTATTCTAGTCTGGCAAAATTCTGCGTCGACTCCTGCGGTCTACTACCACTACGGAGTCGCCTTTGTCAACTCCTCTAAAGGCAAAACTGTCGTAGAACCTTACATGCCAGAAGAGATTGCTGGTTCTTGTTTTGGGATATTTTAGATTGAGCATCGTATGTCAGACTTGTTTCGTAACTCAGAAGTCGACTTGCGAATTTGAAAAGAATATAGAGTTATTTCCTGGTATTGACTACACATAAAATACTCCACGCCATGCTAAATCTGATGGTCTCGGCTTATCATGTTCAACGGTGACTACCCTACCACAACACTCGAGGAATATACAATTCTCGGTTCTCTTGAAACTTGGATAAGGCCCCTGCATTAAATGGGGTATTTTAAAAGTAACAAGTGAGTGGACAGTCTTTGAGTGGTTCTACATATGCGAGGCTGCATGAGCTTTTTCCCTCACAGGACACGGACACAATTGGACATCAATGCGAAATTTCTTTTTAATTTTATTTAACTTTTTTCTCAGAAGTTTAAACAATGTAACCTCTATCCAGGCCGTGATATCAATGGTCATGTGTTAGTATAAGGTTTAGCTGCCTTAGTGGCGGTCAATGTGAAATGCACTAAGACTGACGGTGTACTAAAAGCCGGCTATTTTTCGTACACAGCTTTTGCATAACGTCCTTGCTTCCCCTAGCTTAGCTTTTCATACAGCCACTGCTCGAGCGTATTTAGAGTTTCACACTCGTTCGTATGCCAGACGAATTTGTCAGTCGATAGAACTTTTTTCCCGCTTCCACGAATACACTAGAAAATAGATTAGATGATCGATATGTGTCTCAGAATTCGGAACTAATCCCTTCAATCGTTGTGCCATTGCCCCTGTACCCTCCAAGTTGTCATGGCCAGCATAAGCTTTGAGCCACAGGTGACAGCTGCAAGCCCCTGCAGCCTCGTATATGCAGTTTTGGTCTTGGTGTTAGCTCTGGAACTGGCCGGGCCGGATCTTGAGCAAGGTCTTGTGACTTGTAATTGAGGTATTTGCCGGTTCAATGCGGTGTCTCGGAACACCTCGAATGAGACGTATTCTTATCAAATACCGTCCATCACTCACATTGCCAATAGAGTTCTCAAGAATGAGGTGCGCCGACTAGCCGACTAGTTTGATCCCAATACCACTGTTGTAATTGCCATCTCACCCGCATATTATGACATTTCATGCCAGAAAGTCCAAACTCACAAGCTTGTAGAATCATAAGAATATGTCTCAAAGCCCTAGCACTCTTTGAATACGGCTGGGCTTGCCTTCATCCTGTATTCCTTTCACAAACTCGAGTGTTCTTTTTGGATTCCCTAGCATTCACGAAATCCATAGCACGTCACAGCCAGCATGATCCCCATCAACCTTCCCCAGAGCGCCGACGACAATGCCCGGCTTAACGCTCTCGTTGCCCATGCGAGAAAAAACTCCCCCTTCTACGCCGAACTTTACAGTGGACTACCTGAGGGTGAAATCACACTCACTCAGCTTCCTTTGGTAGACCACGCCCGCTACTGGGCATCCTATCATGAGTCCGACCGTTCTGTCATGACGAGATGTCAGGACGATGGCGTTGTACTCAAGACCGGCGGTGAGCTGGGATATCCCCTTGGCTCTAGATCAGATCACTAATTGAACATCTCGACCAGGCACTACGGGTATTCCAAAGTTCACAAGCTACTCTCAAATAGACTTGCTTCGCACTACCTCCTTGTTATCTGAAGGACTTCTGCATGCAGGACTGCGTGCAGGTGATAGAGTGGCAAATCTCTTCTACGCTGGTGACCTCTACGGTTCCTTCCTTCTGCACATCCTCAGCATCATATCCCTACCTATCCCTGCTATCCAGATACCGATTGGTGGCTTAATGCCACCAGCATCAACTGCACGACTCATGAGGACTTGTCGCGTGACAGCCGTTCTGTCCACTGTCACGTCGCTGGTTCAGTTAGCGTCTTACTGCCGCCCGCTCAAAGAGACGTTTCCCGCCGTGAAGGCTGTCATGTTTGGCGGGGAGCCAATGTTTGATGACCAAGTCGCTGCTGTGAGCTATCTCTTCCCTAACGCAACTGTACGCAGCTGCATATACGGGTCCATCGACGCTGGCGTGTTGGCTGTCTCTGCTAGAGCTCCGAACCCAGCTGATCACGTTGTTCTCTCTGCCACTGCCATTATTGAGATCCTAGTCGACCAAGATGGTGTTCTCACCCCAACTGAGGAACCTTCAACACCTGGAACCCTCGTTGCAACCAACCTGATGCGAGACTTGACACCCATGATCCGCTATCCAACCGGAGATCGAGCTGAGTGGGTCGATAAGTCTGCGGGAATTTTCAGGCTTCTGGGACGAAGTGAATTTGCTGTGCGACTGGGTCCAGTCTCTTTCGACATCTCTCACTTGCGTCAACTAGTGCGAGCAGCCTTAAAGACGGTCGCTATTGATGCTTTTCAGGTAACAACTTTTCACGAAGATGCAAAGGATGGTATGGAGATAGCAATTGACCCAGCAGGGTCTCCACCAGCAGGCTCCGAGGAGGCCATTATTGAGATGCTGAACCAGCAAAGGCCCATGTTTAAAGAGCATGTGGGGATGGGCTTGATCGCTCCTGCGAGGATCAGTTTCAAGTCCATGAAGGATATGAGAATAAATCCTGCTAGTGGTAAACTCGCTGAAATGGTTGATCTAAGACTAGTCACAGCATAAGTTATTGTAGTTTTGAGAAATATTTGCAAAGTTTAGGACTATATTAGTATAGCTTATAGTCATTCTTACTACATTTTATGAGTAGGTATGAGAATTGAGTCAAGTCACCTGAAGCAGTCAAGCAAAATAGAAATACTCTCTGTGCAGGAAATCTGATCAACTCTGAAACGCAAGGTCCTCGTGAGATCCCGAAAGACTCTATAACATACACTACTCGGACTTGATGGCTTTACACGCCTTCGAAAACTGATTCATGCAAAGATAACCTCTGATTGTCACCGCTCCTAGGGATATGTGCATAGACGGATAGTGTCTGTTCCAACGTTGCATGAGCGCTCGTGTCATCTTCTGCAAGGAAGGCCCGTGCGGTTTGATCCCACATGAAAGCGCAGATCTCCCGGGACCGTAAGATATGCCGTAATTACCTGAACCTTGTTGCTGCTTTGTTCACACCCGTCTTTGCCCGCCCATGCTTGCCATGATAGCCTGTCCCACGAGCCCCACGGGCCCCACGAAACATGGTGAGCAAATATCGGTGCAAGCATCATCCGCCATTGCTGAACTCAAAGTCAGAGCACAACGTTGATTAACATTAAGGCTTATGATATTAGCGTGATATATCAAGCCAAAACATCGAGTTCAGAATTGCGTCTTTACGAACTAACCAACTTTTCTATCAAAAAGTCAACTTTGTTCTGTTCATTATCGAACCATCATGAGCCAACTTTATCATCTTGATAAGTCGAGCGCTTTGAATCAACCAGAGATGATTGAATTTCAAAACCCACCTGCCAATGGTAAACTCGATGTTAACGATATTCGTCGGGCAATTCCAAAACACTGTTTTAGTCCTTCATTAGGACTCACATCCTGGTATATTATTCGCGACATTTCTATCATACTATTCTTGTTCTTTTTCGAAACAAACATCCCTCAAATTGACAACGCTGTAATTCGCTGGGCCCTTTGGCTTATCGCCGGATTTATACAGGGATTGGTCTTCACGGGCGTTTGGATTCTGGCCCATGAGTGTGGCCATGGAGCTCTTTTTAAATCCCGAGTACTGAATGACTCGGTCGGTTTCATATTGCATTCTTTCCTCTTGGTGCCCTTTTTCTCCTGGAAGTTCAGTCATTCTCGCCACCATCGTTTCGCGAACCATATGGAAAAGGATACGGCATTTGTGCCTGATACAAACAAACAATCAACTTGGCGCTGTAAGGCCGCTCATATTTTTGATGTTGCAGAAGACAGCCCTATCCTGGCACTTATCAGTCTTGCTGGACACCAAATCCTCGGTTGGCAGATGTATATGATGTTCTATCTCACCTCTGGCGCCGAAAGTGGCCTGACAAAGACAAATCGGTTCTTCCAGAGTCACTATGATCCTCGAAGTGGAATTTTCTCCCTACAAGAGCGTTCTTATGTTCTCATATCAAACTTGGGACTCCTTGCGATGCTCTTGGCTCTTTGGTATGCTGCGCAGACTATGGGTTACTACTTTGTTCTTCTTGCCTACGGCATCCCCTATTTGTGGGTGAATCATTGGATAGGTGAGATATTTTACATCCCGTTTGTCACTATTATCCTAATCTAATGCAGTTGCAATCACCTTTTTGCATCACACGCACGAGTCAGTGCCTCACTACAAACCATCAACATGGAACTACCTGGACGGCGCATTGTCTACGGTCGATAGGGATTTCGGGTTTATCGGTCGTCATCTTTTCCATGGCATAATCGAGTTCCATGTCATTCACCACCTATTTCCGTAAGTCAGAGAACACTACGTCCAACTCTATTGATCCGTTTGGCCTGCTCATATACTGATATTTCTAGGCGGATTCCATTCTACTACGCTGAAGAAGCAACAGAGGCTGCTAAACGCATACTTGGTAACAGATATGTGCGTGATTCTCGACCATTTCATGCAAGTTTATGGAAAACGTTCAATAAGTGTATTATAGTTGAAGAAAGCAAAGACAAACCTGGGAATATGGAGTGGCAAGAGTGATTATGGATGCACCCTGACGCCTCTTTACTCTTGTTTCCCTTTTCCCTCAACATATTATTTACTTGATTTCTGATGAGACTTGAGGCGTACTGTGCATCTCCCACGTCGAGAATAAGATATGCTTAGGATTTCTAGTCCATGTACTCGGATAACTTGTTTAACTTGACTTGCGAGAGTAAGAACTCTCTGCTGTAGATAGTACTCTGATAATCCGAATGAGAATGGTGAGTGTTTCAAATCTTCCCATGTTTCATCTCATGGCCAGAGATCTGCTGCAATCTGATGTAGATGTGTTTTGGGAGTCTCCTCTAATCAGCGAGTACATGCTTATCTTGCCATAGACTCTATGATCTATCCGCTTCCATCGGCTTGTTTCACAGAGCCGTTATTGTCACACCGCTTAATTACAAGAGGGCTATTTCTCAAAGTATATGTTGACTGGACTTAGACACCTGGACATGGCGTGACCCAAGAGGTCAGGGCGGCAGCTAACCGCAACATAGAGTTTACCCTATTGAGAGCGATTTATGGGCATTAAGTGCAACTACCGATAGGCTCGTGCGTAAATGTTTACGAGTCAAGTGCAGCAACTTGCATAAAGATCCTACCTTCTATTCCGAGAACAATTTTCATGGCTAGCTACTTAGCGCAACTTTTTATCTATACCATGCTTGCGTTGCTTCATGCACCCCTGTCTTCCTTGAGCTATTTGTCTCATGGGTATGGGGCATGCATACGAGGTGAACACGAAAATTGATTAGCAGGTCATTCTGCACGTGGGGTGTAACGTTTCATCATATATCTATGCACAAATACCAAGTATGGATCTAATTGTTCAAATGAACAGTAGGGTATAGCCTCATTTCTTTTCTTGTCTCCTCAGGTTGACGGTTTGCAATCCCTGATAATGCTGCTAGTGCAAGCGATCTGATTTTTGCTTAGCTTTCTCTGATAAAGCCAATATACAAGACTGTCGAAGATTCTTCAAAGCAGAAGTTATCATTTTGGCTTTCGCTTCCCCAGGAAATGAAACAGAATCACAATAAAAACAAGCATGGATGTTCTGCGTTGTGTGTCAAAGCGGTGTGAAGCATTGAAACAAACTTTACTATTTCTGCCGTTAGTACTGGGATCCCCCAGCTCTTATGCATAGCGTCTCGCTTCATCCAAATCCATGCAAAAAAAAGGCTCACTATCTGAGAATGCTTTGATCTTGTTGATGCAGCTAGGGCTAAGTCGGGTGGGCAACTCAGGCATTCCCGTGTAAGCGTGCTGTTGAACCTAAAGCACGCAGATCCCATACCTTTCAAGTCAACTGAGATTGACTCCTTGTTTAAACGATACAAGTTAGCTAGAGTAACGGTTTATAAAGATTGACTGAGCCCCGAGGCGTACTGCTTTTTCTTTCCAGTCTCACACACCCTTGAACAGGACTTTGAACCTCAGCAATCATGTTTCTGGTACTATTAGCAGTTACCGCTTTCCTCCTTCTCAGTTCCTATACTTTAAATGTAGTGAAGGCAATTCGCTCCCCGTTGAGCAAGATTCCAGGACCTTGGTATGCCCCTTTGACAACACTTCATCTACGATACCTCTTCTCCACTGGTGAGATTTGGAAACTCGTAGAGGCGAGCCACCCCAAGTATGGCCCAATTGTTCGTCTCGGCCCAAGGCAGATTTGGGTTGCCGATAAAGAATCCCTAAAGCAAATCCTATCAACCATTGATCTGCCCAAAGTCGCAATGTATGCCGAGATTTCTCGAGATAAATTTAGCCCTGGTCTTTTTGGCGAGATGTAAGTCCAAGACTTCCCTTTGTGATTAATCTTATTTTTTAGAACCATCAGTTAACCCCGACTTACAGAAGGATTAATCCTCACAAGCGTCTCAAGCGATTCCTCTCTCCGGCTTTCACTACAGGTTATGTGGACGACCTGGAGCTAGTCTTCAAGAGTGTTGTGCGAGATCTTCTTACTCAATACTCAGAGCTCCATACTGCTAGTTCCATGACCAAAGGGCAAATTGAGACTGACCTTATGGATGATCTCCACAAAGCAGCGCTAGATATGTGCGTATAATTGTCAATATGGACGGCGTCTGTTTAGCTAACCAGGGTTCCAGAATGGGAGAAAGCTGTTTCACCAAAGGATTTGGACAGATAAACCCCAACAAGTCATCCGGCGATGCATATGCGGACGAGTTTTGGGGATCCATTCCAAAGGCCATTTTTGATGGTCAGAGAGATAGATACAAGGTTAGAGGAAGAATACTCTTCACAATCCGCTGAATTAGAATCGCTAACGATATCTAGTACGTATACGTCAAGAGGTTCCTGCGTAGATTTGGATTCAAGGTCAACTTTGATTGGCCCAAGAAGATGGTCATGGTAGGGTAATCCCTAAATCTTGGTTGTATCCATCGCTCACCGATTCTTCAAAGGCTATTGATTCGATTGTGACACAGCGCTCTGAGACCAAGACCAAGTCACCGGATCTCCTTCAACACCTCATGGAAAACGGTAGGAGACCTGACACTGGGACTTCAATGAACTCGCGCGACATATTAGACCAGATGTCTGAGCTTCTCCTGGCTGGATCTGAGACAACATCTGGAACCATTGCGTGTCTGTTCTTGGAGCTTGCACGCAGTCCTCGCGTGCGTTCTAAGCTCTTTGAAACGCTTCCCGCTGTGAGTTGTGATAATATCGACGATATTATCGTCAGCAAGACAGTACGTAACAGCTCAAACTACGATTACCTTGAGGCCTGCATCAAAGAGAATCTCCGTTTGCATCCCATTGCATCGGAGATGGGCCGTAGGACTGGGGACCAATGGGTCAACCTTGGGGGATATGACTTGCCCCCGCATACAGTCGTCTCGGCCTCATATAGAGATCTTCACCGCAATGAAGCTTATTGGCCTGATGCGCTGAGTTTTATTCCAGAGCGATGGCTGCCGGACAGTCAAAGGGGTGAATACCCTGCAGCTGAGTACGTTGTCCATTCCAACTCAGTATGAGGTGAAAGCTGACAGTTCCTCACAGCACGTCTGCGTATTTTCCCTTCTCTGCAGGAAGACATTCTTGTATCGGTATCAAGTAAGTGATGGTGCCATTTTCCATACGCTGCACATAATGTTAACCTTTTGTCTCTACTCAAGTTTTGCTTGGGCTGAGATGCGAATGATTGCCGCCAATATCCTCTCCAGATACGATATCGTTGAGGCTCCAGGGCAGGTAGTAGACTTTCGGCAGTTTATCACTATGCAGTTCTATTCAGGTCATTGGAAGGTGATTTTGACGCCACGCAAGAAGGCAGAATTTGTGTAACCCAATTGTATCAGATTTAAAAATAATCTTCCAATCAGCTAGGGCGGACTGGCTGCGGCTGCGGCTGCGGCTGAGCATGGAGTCCAGACTTGCTAGATTACTTTGTGGCGTTTCCGTCATAAGACGGAACGGAACAGGTTAATAATAGCGCTTTCTCCGCATCTGCCTGCTTCGTTTTCATCAATTTCTTCATTTCTTTCAAACATAATTCATTTTAGCAACGTGGTTTTTATTCGATTGTCGTCAAAATGGATGTGAATTACACAGCGATAACAGATTACTACATGACTCGGTGTTTTAGCGGGGGCAACTTCTACGTCTGCAAGAAACCCTCCACTAACTTAGAGTTTGTCGGGTGCTGCATGTCGGATCCATGTGCCGACGGGTCTGGGGTCTGCCCGAATGAAAATCTACGGCCCATGAGCTACAGCCCAGGGCGAGCAGCCTACAAATTCGGACTTGAGTGCGATCGCCGTTACAATGGCTCGTTTTATCGATGCAATTTGGCCATGCCGCATTTTCTAGGATGCTGTGACGTTGATCCATGTTCGAAAGGATGTCCACAGAGCAACTTGATACAGGCTCAGTTGCCGACGCAAGAGGGCTGGCGGAAGCTTTTTCTTGAGCCATATCGTGTGATGAACGGAACATCGGCAGACTTGAGGCCTGGGGTGGAGGATCAGAACAGTACTTTCGAGGCGCCGGACTTTTCGAATATTAACTGGGATCGTGGCAAGCATCAAGTTGGACCAGCAACTGCCATAGGAATATGTGCGGGTTTTCTGGTTGGGACTCTACTTCTCCTTGGAATTATCCGACATTACTGGTATCATCTGTTGGTTGTTGAGTCGAGTCGAAAATCTGCTGACGATTGTATAGGCCATCTTTGACCTCAACGAAACACGATCAATTCGACCACCAGGCTCATGCACCGTTTCTGGCGCATGACTCGACAGATGATGTCACGGATTCTCAGATGGAAGAGATGATCTCACCTTCAAGAATCCCTGATAACTGGCATGGTGGTCCGAAAACTCTGGAACACTGGGACACAGCAACCATCTTTGGCTGGATCTTTAGCGTACTTCTAACTTTCACGCCTCTTTGCTTCATCGGTAACTTACTTCCCCCATTATTTGAGAACAATAACTAATCAAGATAAGCCCTTGCCATCACAGCGATCCGCCTCGATAACCAACCCCACTCCGACTACGGTAAAACAGTCCTGCAACTGACGGTACTAAGTCCATCGTTGTACCCCATACTTTTTGCCGCCCTTGTTGGGAGATTCTATAGAGTTTTCGGCCGTTGGTGTCTTGAAAGCCGCGGGGGCGTAAATCTCCCTGTTCTTGAACAGTTGACTGGCAGTCAAAACCTGGCTACTGCTATTGAACGAATTTTTGTCATACGGACAAACGCAGTCATTGGGCTTATAATCCTCACCTCATGGCTGCTATCACCTTTGGGCGGACAGAGCTCATCAAGGCTTTTGCGCGATGCAAAGTTCGACTTGATCTCTAATGGAACAGTTTACTATGCTGATCCAGCATATCAAGTATCTCACTCAAGATGGATTGACTACCGGCATAGCGTTGGCGCAACGTACGCTGCGAGTTTGCTTTCATCCTCGAAGCAAAAGGCATCGCCGAGAGATATCTGGGGCTTACCGAAAATTCCTCAATGGCCGCAGGATAAAATTGACGATGATGATTACGACCTCTATGATGTTAACAAGTCGGATTTGGTGTCGGGCAAGGCGGCTTATGCATCATTGCTGGGTGTCAAGATCCGAGGCCTCGTTAGGCCCGACAAGCCTACAAAGTTCAACTTTACAATACCAACCTCATATTTCTATGTGGCCTGCGATTTTGTCGACAGCTTTGACCCGTTACGTGGGAAGTTGACAAAGAACCAGACTAACATGCTCGACTTGTTCTACGAATTCCCCAGCTTTTCTGCTTTCAACCTCCTGCCTCAATCCTGGTACAACGCTGGAGAAGATGAAGACATCAACTCACCCTATCAATTCATATACGTCAAGCAACTTCGCGGCTCTCAACTTTACATTGTCAAGTGTGCCATGCACGAAATCAAGGTCGAGACGACTATCCACTGCGGACCGGGAGATCCAACGACGACTTGCGAGGCGCGTCAACAGAGGAGGCTTTCAACTGAGAATCAAACTGGAAGTTCTCTATTTCCACCGTCGGTTACTCGGAGTGACTTGCGACTCAGGGAGCTGAGTTATGCTCTTTACGCTTGGGCGCAAGCTTCGGGCGATGAAGATGGTGTTCAGCCGTCGCCTTCGGAGATGTATCTGATGAAAGACGGCAATCCGTATGAGTATACCAGTCAATTGCCGTGGACGAAAGAAGACCTAGCGAAATTCCCTGATGTATTTTCGAGGCGCATGACGACTGCTTTCAATACATATTGGGACGCTGGATTAAATCCTGGAGGTCATACCAACGTGTCGTATGGCACCATCCCGTCGCACAACATGAACGGTCTGGAGACGGGTCGGACCTACAAAGACGCCTTCATGAATACTACCATGGGCACAAGAATAACAACAATCGATGTGTACAGCGCACAGCGCGTCTGGGTCGGGTTGTTGCTCTTTACAACAATGGTGCTGCAAGTCCTCGCTATTTGCGGCCTCATTCTCGAAATTCTGATCCAAGGGCCAGACGTTCTCGGCTTCGCCAGTACTCTAACCAGAGACAATCCGTACGTGCCGCTTCCGGCAGGTGGATCTCATCTCGATGGGCCTGAAAGAGCGAGATGTTTGAAGAATATGAGGCTTGAACTGGTCGATGTGCGCCCTGAAGATGAAACTGGCTATTTAGCCGTGAGGGCAGTGTCGTCGACGAAAGGGCAGGAGGCAAGCATGATTGAAGGGAGCGTAAATTCGACAAAGTGGGTGCACTTGAATAGGAGGAGGCTGTACGAATAATAAACTAGCCTCGATAAAGAAGTCACACGTGCCGGGGCCATATCTAAGTACTCATCTAGGCTACTGCATTAAACAAGGGGTGACAGGTCCCTGATAAACACATTTATGCTGTCAGATCTCGCTGAGTCACGGATTCAAGTCCCTAGAAAAGCGGTGCACATGGTCTCGACAATGAATCCGATAGGGCACGGGCAATACCGAGGGTTACCTATTTACGGGGACGGACGTGCCCTGGAGTAGGAAAGGCTTGCATCACATCATGGGCCGGGTTCTTGATAAGAAAAGGCTTAGCCCTCTTTGTTAGTGACGCGTCTGGTGAAATGCCATGCCATGCGCTAACGGCGTACGACGCATCCAATAAATCTGCCGAAACAGTCCGCGGGACCCGCCTGGCGTGCAGGGATAAGTCATTGCTTGCAAGCGTAAAAAGCTTCGAGACTCTGCTCCTTCAGGCCTAAGCGTTGCCGGTTTTCCCGTATGTTGGAACCAACAGGAAATACGAGAATAAATGTAATTTGACTCCCTCGTAAAAACTAAAAAAGCCTGTTGGACTGAGTCTGTCCCCTTTTTTTTTTCTTTCCTCGTTCGTATTTTCTCTTCTCTAATAAAAAGCCGGCGTTTTTGATGCCGCATCAACAAGGGCTCAAATCTTTTGCCTCTGCCCACCAAAGTCAAAAACACCTGTCGGCTTTTTTTTAATCTCATGAACTTTATCTATTTCCAAGCGAGGTGACACGTATGAGAAACAACCTCGTCGCATCGCAGAGATGAAGACCTCAAACCTTTCACAAAAGGCCACACAAATGGCCAAGCTGCTGCTTCCACGAGCCAGCAGGCAGAAGGGCGTCCTTCTCGCCATGGGCATTTTGGTAATCTTTGGATTGGTCACACATACCTGGGGATTTTATTTCGAGCCTCCCAGCATTCTGTCGTATACACGGTACGTCAGTGGCTAAAATGTCGCCAGCATTCCAGTCCATTTTGCTAATTGACGCTTCCAGGACAACGCGATCAAGCGCGAATGCAGTGAAGCTCGCGTCGCATACGTCGAATTTAATGCATGATCTATGGAAGCCTTTTATTCTCGACATTAATGCGACATCTTTCACATCGGATGAGGGGTACCTGTATGAGGTGCCCAAGGAGAACACTCTCTGGCCCCAGCCGCTCGGCAAGAAGCTCCTCATTTTGGATGTTGACACGCGCTTGGACAAGGGACCTGGCGCTGTGATGAATGACTCGACGCTGAATTACAGGGAGATGAAGGGACGAACTGGCGGAATTATGAACCACTATCTCTATGGTATGATATAATATGATTCCTTTCACTGCGGGGGGGGAGGAATGGAAGGAATTCGGCTAACAGGCTCCAGCGATGATTCACGGCTATGACTACAGATTTGTCCGAGCACCCGAATTTCCGAAGCGACACCAGACCTGGGTCAAGGTCCCAGTGATCCGAGAAGCCCTCAAATCCCACGACATTGTCGTTTTTCTCGACGCCGACGCAGAATTCATGTACCCCCACGTGCCCTTCGAGTGGTTGATGAGGCGATGGAACATTACAGACAAGACTCTGCTCGCTCTAGCAAACGATCCGGGCGACTCTGCACGAAACCGCGACGAGAAGGGCAAAGTCTCGCAAAACACAGGCTTCATTATCGCTCAACAAAGCAACAGAACACAAGAACTCCTCAAAGACTGGGAGGAATGTCCAACAGGAAAGAAATTCAAGGGCTGTGAGCGATGGGCGAACGACTGGGCACACGAGCAAGCAGCTTTCTCCAATATCATGCGCTACGCCTACAATCAAACAGAAGACATTGGCACAATACCATGCATGGACGGCAATGGCGCTCCGTACATTGGAGATAAAACATGTGGCGGAGTGTTTATCCGTCATCATTGGTTCCGCAAGGATGACCCTGCCAAGGATTTGCAACGACTTATTCTCGAAGCCTTTGTCAGTCGATTACATGCGGGATTTCACAATGAGATAAAAGACAACTTCTTAGATGCGAGTCGACATTCGTACCCGCTGAACCATTTAGTCATTTAAGCGTTATTTAGATATAGATAGATTTTAATACGAGAAACGTTTCCAGATCATACCATCAAGCACGCGACTCCAAATCAAAAGACCACCGAATAATCCCTGAGATTAGTTAAAAAGGCGGAGGATCAGGATAGGATGATGACTTGCTTACGGTCCCCATGTTCAGCGGAACTTCAGCCCAAGAAGGCCAAGACAAGCTTTCATCTGTAAGACTCAACCGTAAAAATGATCCCTGAGTTAACGTTACCTCTCGTAAGGCTCGTCTCCATCATGCCACTACCCCTGTCACATACTTCTGCAAGAAAAGTACAACTCCGTATAGCCGCTGACACCGTAAAATTGGTACAAAACGTTGGCAAATCAAAGCCTACGTCTGTGACAACCACCGGGCCGAAACGCCTTCACGCTCCACCCGATCGGCATTTATTCCGCCCATGAGAATGCTTGACCGTCTAGCATGACGCCCCCTTGTCCTTGCCCCTGCATCAGATCATAATGTGGAACGCACGAGGGCTGAGGTGGGTGGAGAAGGTAAGCTGGCTTGGATTGGATGAGAGGTATATATCTTTAATCAATGCCAGGTCAGATTCACATACGGTTCAAAGAAGGGAATGCTGGAAATAACAACAGTTCTGATTACGAGTCAGAAGGGTCGGTGTGGCCGGTAATATTCGTATCAGAATGTCAGACTGAAGGCCGATTACTGTCTTTGCATCATGGCATGATTCGGCGGTTACCTCTTTTGGTTATTTACAGCCCCAATCCCTTGCTGCTTGGCATAATACTCGGAACTCTCACAATGACCGAGGCGGGTAATCACAAACTGACAATTGAAGATGAAGGAGAGATATGCACTGATATTGCGAGTTACATAAAAGACTCCAATCCCAAAATAACTCATGAACCAAAGTAAAGGAACGTGCTACCGTCTAGCGTAAAAGGTAATATATACGAACGAAGTGAAAGGACAAACAACGGCTAGCGACTCCACTCGCCTAGCTGATAACAATACGAGGACCAGACTTGGCCGGGTTCCAGTAGATCGCATCAAGATCGTAGACACCAACAAGCTCAAGTCCCTCAACAGTACCAGGCTCCTTGCAAGCAGTCTTCTGGGTCATGTAAGGACCATAAGTAGCCTCCCAAGTCGCAAAACCTCCAACCTTGACATCCAGACGTCCCAAGTGAACATTGCGCTGGTTACCGGGGCCCCAGCCAGCTCGAGGACCAGGAGCAGGTGCAAGGCTGGAGTAGAGATCAAGCTTCTTGCTACCAATGACGTTCTCACCAGGAGCGAGGTAGAAAGCAAACTGGCATTGCTTGCCCTTGGCTACCTTGGGGTAGGTGAAGGTGAGAAGGGTTGTGATGTCGTTACCGCCGTTGGTGGGAGCTTTGGTAACGCGGCCTTCGTTTGTGTTGTAGATTGCTCCGTTGTTGATGTTGTAGGTGTGGATTTCTGATGGGGTGAAGTAGTCGTTGCTGCGGGGCTCAACGGGAGCAGCGAGGCCAGTAGTGGCGATGGCAAGGATGGAGAAGATGGTTTGAACGAGCATTTTTGGAAGTGAGTTTAGAGAAAAGAGGGTAATTGTAGATGTAATTGATGTTTAGATGTCTGTATTGAAAATGTGTTTGAGATGATAAAAAGACTCGATTGACACGGAAAGACTGCCTCTTCTTATACACAATGCCTTCATGCAAAGATCTTAGCATTATCACATTCACAGGGCGATGCACTACCTGCTCTGCCTCGCGACAAACTCAATTAGCCTAACAAACCCTCAAAATAGCATCCCGAGTAGTCTAGCATCACCTAAAAGAGAATAAGCTTAATCAATACAGCCCAGCCTGCTTGCTCAGCCTTTCCTCCAGAACCCTCTTCTCAAGCAAGGCGTCCAAAGATCGTGGAGCGGTGACATTTTGGCTTGCGCCAGACCAATCAGCGTTGAAGCCCGATTTGCCAAAGTGGCACGTGGTCCGGTCATCGACGGAGCTTTACCTGGGAGCTGAGAGCTATGGCTTGCATTTATTGATGAATGACCTGTTCGCCAAGCCGTGACATCGCGAGAGCGGGGAAAAAAGTTTGCCATTTTTGGGAAACCTGCAGACAAGTTTGTTGGCTTGGCCACAATGCCAAGCTCAGCCCTACGCCATGATCACTCACAGCTCCAATTGTGTTTGGAGAAATATGGATATTCCGCTCAGCAGCGGAGAGAAGGTTGAAAATGTCTTGCAAAAGGCTCGGAGAGAGGGAATAACGTAGGTTGAGGACTTGAAAGAGGACCTTGGTCTTGTCTGCTGGTTGCAAGAAGTGAACAATGGCGATGAAATCGGTAAAGCAGAAATGGGAGGCTGGGACCATCAATTGAGAAAGGTCTTCTGTCATCGGGCCTCAGCTACTGTTCCTTTTCCGGTCGTGCTACACAGGCAATTTGGCTCTTTGCGGTCTTCTCAACGTTATACCAGTGAGGATTTATAAGAAAGACAAGTTGGGAAGAGGGCCCCTAATGCTAGATTAGTATTCCCATACTAACTAACAATGTATAAATTTTGAAGTATGTTAAATTTAATAATAAAAATTTATAATAAACGAGATATATATCGTTAAGTGTTTCAATTTTCTGTTTGAGTGGCCTTGGTGCAGGGTAGGATGATCTTCTTATCGATAGGACTCTGGGCATACCGGAGTGGCGACACAGATAAGCTATCGTTATCGCCTATCTCTTATCGCTCTGAAGCTTATCGTAATAAGGCGCAGTTAGAGCATTGAGCGGATCAACTGTCGCCGATAACTGTCGATCAGAGCGCTGGGTCACGCCAAATCAAGTTAGCAGCATCACAGCCTGGTGGGTCTCTCCTTGTTTCGATGTTACATTGAACATGCCACATTCACCTTCGCATTCCGCCAAGTAATATATAAATCTTCAAGATCCCACGGTAGATAGAAAATTATTCAAAGCAATACTTTTCTATAAAACAAACAATCTTGTCATATCATTCTATCGTCTAAATCAGTAGTCCCCAAGACCATCCATCAACAGCCGACATCATGCAATTATCCAGCACCGCCTTTGAAGTTGACTACAAATGGAAGAAGTTTAAGTCTTTAGTCTCAGAGAAAGACCCCCAAACCAACACCACGACGCCCAAATACATCGTCGACTATCATGCCTTTAAATGCCCCAGCCTTGTCTTTCATCCATATGAAGACCCTTCCGCAGTCATCGGCTCTGGCACACTTCACCCCGTCACAATTCACGCAGACTATGAGCTCCACGGCCAAAAAGGCACTATCAAAGCTCTCAAGCGCTTCATGACATCATACACCCACTTGTCCTACAACTACTCCACCAGTCCTGATGGAACACCCGCTGCTATGACATGGACTAGCGCCAGCAGCTTCAAGACATGGGACTTTATCTGTCTTGACGAACAAGAGTCTGCAGTTGCCAAGTTCTCAGCCAACTCCTGGTCCCTTAACAGTGTCGGAAATGTCGAGTTTCTAGGACCTAAGGCGAATGATCCTGCTGCGAGAGAAGAGATCCTCGTGACTGGTATGACATTGTTTTATCAGATGCTCCTTCGTTCTACGAACTTTTTATCTCTTGGCGGTGCTATCTTTGCGAGGCCTGGGCCTTTGGATAAGGAAGCGGCACCCAAGAAGCCTTTAACAGACGATGACAAGAGGAGCATTCGAGAGTTAGAGGATACTTCTCTCATACAGCCGAAGAATTGAGTAGGAATCTTTTGGGTGTTCAGGCGTTCATGTCTGATTTTTGCTAGCAAATCGTTGTTTAAGTATCTTTGAAGGAGAAAGCAATTTATACCATGATTAAAGATTGATATATATCTATAGCTCCCAAGTAGTTGAAGTTATGTCATTTTCATTTCTTCCGATAACGACAATAGTCTAGATATCCGATAAGTTCGAACACCATAATCGTCTGCAGCTGGACCCAAGCTATAAAAGAAATTGCGTGTTCATATCGCCTTCTATGAATCCCCTTTTGATTAGACTCATGAGAAATATCATCTTGAAATAGAGCAACATGTATAAATCACTAATAGCCTCGGGGCAGATTGTTAAAACAGGTTACCTACTTGTTTCAGCTTACCTGTATATCGAAGGACTAAGAACAGTTCACAGCATCTATTTGGGTCTTAGGTCTTCGTAACTGCATACCATGATATGGCTAGTCGATTTCAAACCTTTTTTCCTCTTACACATATCCCAATATCCTCACCTTGATTCTTCATTTCCATCCCAGCAATCGTAGGTCCCGAAACATCTTCGGCGCTTAGAGGTTGTTGATGATATCGCGGTTCCGGTTACGATTTCGTCGAGCTCTCCTCCCCTTAGACTTAAGCTTTCCGTACGATTGTGCTGAGGATTGGTCCGGACTTGGGGGTTCCCGCTCATAGTTCTCCATGATACGATCGACCCAGTTGCCGAACGTAGGTGGTACACAGTACCTCTTGAGTTCTTCGCCTGGCGGACCACGGGAGCATTTTACCCAATCTGCAAGTCCCCAATTATGTCCCTCTTGAATGAACTGGTTAACATCCCAGGCTGGGGAAAGGTTACAATTGGATGATACAAGTGGAATTTCCCCTGGCGGATACTGTCCACCCAAATGATGAATGGCTCGGTGGTAGTTGGGTGAATCCCTCCATATCATAAAATAAGAGAGCGTTGAGTTGGCTTCTGTTCCTTTGAGTTCGGGCCGGGTCTTCTGCAAACGCATGAAAGCTTCTTGGACAGCCCCAGACCGCAGGATCGTAAAGATGATCACTCCGAATGTCCTCATCAAGTTCAAACAGGAGAGGGTAATAAGGTCCCCGGAAGAGCTTTTGACGAGATTGAGTCAAGCCCACAGCCCAAAGCAGAATGTCCTGAAAGATATTAGAGAAGAAGGCTTTGTCCGGCTCTCCATCCAAAAGAAGTGTGAAAGAGCTTTGCGGCATTCCAGCCTCTGCCAGGAAAGCTGCTTCTTTTAACCATGGAATAATGTCAGAAGCCATGTCGAGAGGGCAAAAGGACTCCGCATAATTATTGTGGTCAGGTTGCATACTGGCCAGAACGTTGTAATCCATACTTCTTCCATCTATGCCCAATGCTGCTGTGTAGCCACGGCATAACCTGATGCGACGTTGAATTCGGAGTTCTGAATTCTCCTTACAGAAATCAATCAGGCCCATGGCATGCGTTGAAGGGGAACAGACACCATTTGCATCCTCGACAAGCGTGACATTTCGTAGGTGTTGCCTCTGCTCAGTGGAAAGCTGACGAAAGAACCTAATCGCGACTGCTGCGGCCGAAAAGCGGTACTTTGAGCGAAACCCATCTATCCACTCATGAACGTGCTGCCATATATGCACATCCCTAAGGAGCTTCCCAACCCTTGAAAGACTCTCTTGGGTTGGAAAGTCCCATGGGTTTAAAGACAAATCAAGGAGCTCTCTGGGATCATAGGAGTCTGTCCAACCAGGGAATTCTCTTTCGATCAGCTTGGTGAGCTTCGGGCCCTGGCTCTTTGCCAAAGTTTGGAGACTGAACGCGATGGCTTCCCTTGTCATACATTCTTCTTCACCCCATCGCTTGATTATGTGAGCGCCCCTGTCTAGAACCATCTCTCTGTCGTCAATAAAATCCGATGAGTAGTTGTGAGAATATCCAACTATGAAGAGCCTAGGATTGCTAGAAACATTGCCTATTTCCTCACCCGGATATTGCCTCTCAAGACGATTCTTGAAGTTCGGCATCAGTTGGGGAAACTTTTGTTCCAGTGCAGTTTCCAATTCGGGACTCATGCGAGGACCTTGAAGTCCATAAAGAAGATCTAATTTCAAGAGGGTAAGATAATTCGATTGGTACAGGTAGCGACCAGCCCAAGCCCTCCATTTGGGTGAGAACAACGAGGAGAATGAGATATCGTTGAGTTTAAAAAGCAGATGTTTGGTGTCATCTGCAACAGATCGACAAGTCTGGATCAAGGAAAGATCGATGGGTCCGCTCTTTGCAGCGGTTAGCTTCTCAGAATTACTGTTGAAGACATCCGCCCTCAAAGGTGAAGTAGTGGTAGTAGATTTCGTCCCGGATCTCGGTCGGAAGCGTGAGCAGGGTTGAGGGGCCAGACATCGTTGGTTGGGAACTCGTATTGGAGGTACGATTGTGGTAGGGAAGAAATTGGATTGGCAGAAATGAGGAGTAACGCATGGATTTATTAGTTGTGAGCAAAGGTTGATCGAGCTATTGGCCTTGTTACCTGAAATTTGAGTTTACAGAGACCTTGATATTATTGGATATTGAGAAACGCCATTAACTTCAGGATTTGTGGTTCAATTTGCACTATTGTGCCAAGATATAGAGTTTGGTTGCCTGGTAAAGGACAAATGATGCATTATGCTTCAGAGTCACTTTGCCAGTAGAATTTGTGCGTGGTGGTTCAAAATATGAACACTAATCTGTCCTGGTTTACTTCTCTGCACTCTCAGAAGCAAGCCGTCTCCATGTCTTAGGATAACCTTTCTCGATCCTCCACTTCTCTGACGTGTCCTGGATGGATCTGACGAAACTCTGTCTCCAGCCCCGCTCAGACTCTTCCTCACCCATCATCTTTGCACCAATATGCCAAACAAGGATACTCTCGGCACGAGCTCCCTCTGGTGCATGCAACAGTGCAACAGCAATGTCAATGACCTCGGGACGATCATCGACGGTATAAAACACCAGAGCAGAGCAACGTGAGCAGAAGTATCTTTGAACGTCAGGTGAGCTTCGATAGATTGCCAACGTGCCGTAACGTGGATCTCGGTTGGGACTATCGACAGCATCCTTGAGCTCGTGCGTGTTTCGAGGAAACTCAGATGCATCGGATTTTCCAGGAAAGTCGATCTGTTTGAGCATGGCAAATGTCCAGTTCATCATGTCAACACCAATTGACAAGCGGCATGACCTGCATGGATCGAGTGTTGCAAGATGCTTATGAGTCTTCGGGTCGATGTAAAAAGGGATCGAGTCAGTGTCCATAGCAGAGAAGTCCACATTGCTTGGACGGAACACAAGGTCGATTCCTTTGCAATGACAGCGGATTGGTATCTCTTTGACTCGCTGAACTTCATGACCAGGATTCTCCTTGGCAGTTGGCCACTCTTTGTCCAGTTCTTCACCGTCCTCGGGCTTCTTCATCCATCTACGAGGTTTCGCACCATCATGGTTAATGTTCTGTAGCCACGGAGAAACGCCCCCATCCTTGGTATCACCCACGAAGATCTGCCTTGTAAACTTGATCAAATTGCCGACATCAACGTTGTCCAAGGCTCCAGTGAAAACGCCAAAACTCTGCGGCTCATTATCGTAATGTGAGTCCCAGAACATTGGAGAGGAGCATGTGCCGCAGAACAGGACATTGCAGTTGGAGGTGAATTTGTAGGACTTCAGGTCAGAGTTGCGGATCTCATCTGCTGAGCCAGGCCAGTCTATGCTACAGTTGTACATAGCGCCAGTCACATTTCGACAGGAGGTGCAGTGACATATAGATGCTGGTAGAGGGAGCTTCGATCGGGGCACTTTGGCGATGAAGGTATGCGCCTCGCAGAGGCACTGGGCCTGGAGGGTGATATCTTCATTTTCAGTTGTCATATCCTCGAGTTGCAATATATCCTTTGTGAAGGACTAGATTCTATTGTGTAAATGTTCACAATATGTTCGGTGGCAGGATTAAAGAACGTGAATTATGTACCCCGCGCCTAAGGGCGTGAATGATCACCAGGATCGTTCTTATCACTTAGACTAATGACGTCGTTTGTTGTTATCAGCAAATTCTAGCAAGGCTTGGCCATAATTCACGGTCAACCCGAGGGATCAACAACCTAATCACCAAAAATATGCACCTGTATTGACGCGCTGTGTGTCGTGCAGGAATCTTTATTGGCTTCTGTTGCACTGCCCCCGCACAGCCTCACGATCCTTCTTGAAGGAGTTCACGCCTGACTTCTGTGGCTGACGTGATGCCGCCCCCAAGATAATGAGAATCATTTGGCGTTCGCCTCAATTGAAATATTTTTATAAAATCCTCTTTTTCTCTTAGAAATCTGAAGTTATGCTCGCATTATCGACAACATGTCCGAAAAGACTAAATCCGCGTTCTTCGACTATACGGAGTCCGCATCCACTGCACCGCCACCTTTCAGTCAAGCGGTTTCAAATGGAGGACCATCTACTCTCCAAACCCGTTTCGCTTCCATTACAAGACATGGAGTTGATCGTATTAGACTTATCAACTTTTCAGAAGCCGAAATGGCGGCTGTTCACGAAATCGTGAGGACAAGTTGGGACCGGGGCATAGATAAGGTCTATTCTCAAGAAGCATCACGGGAGTACAAATTAAGAGGGTTCCCTTGGGGCTACGATAAGGACGGTAACGAGCAGGCGATGCTACTGACGATGCGGATCCTGGAGGCTATGTATAATATGGGATGGTTGGTTTATTCTCCTATCGAGATCACGAAGAGGGTCTCAACGAAAGGTTAGCAAATAGGTCAAGATACTCCAGGAATGATGTACTGACAAGCTAGACACTCTTATTTTTCGAAAAGTCAATTACAACCCTCCCCCTTGCGAATGGCTAAATGCCTTCTTCCATGGGCATGGGGGAGACAAGCTCAAGATACTCAACCACCCGCCCGCAGGCCTTGCCAACGAGATCGTAGCAACCTTCATCACAGATATTCAGCGACACGAGGTCACACCAGAACGTACCAAGATTAAATTCAAGGGATATCCGTGGCGACAGTTAGATTCTGATGGAGCTGAAACACAACTGAAGTTATTGGCGCTACTTGAAGTTTTTGAGCGAAATGGCTTTACACTATATGCGAGGCCTGGGGCGAGATTTAGTGATGAGACAAGTGAGCCCCTCGTGTCGAATGTTTTGGTGTTTCAGAGGAGGAAAGACTGGGCGTCGGGGATGCCTTTATATCATCAATGATGATATATGGCCGGCTTTCTATTTGTTCAAGCTTAATACTATGCAACATCTCATCTTGATAGGCGATGCCTCTGGCTGGCAATATTATATGATTGATTTCTTCGTCCAGCTCCAGTCAACTATGATCGCTGACAAAACTTCATTACTAAGCTCAAATACAGTAAGTCCCTAAATACATCAAGCAAAGTTCTTATTCCTCTTCACAGCCAAGAACGTCAAACTCCACAACTGCCTAACATTGCTCTCCGTTCCCGAGCTTAGGCCCGGCGGAGGCGGCAACGTTCCCAAAGGCGCAAACTTGTAGCCACTCTTCGAACTATAGCTCCAACTCCAAACCTCAGACTGTAACCTCTCACTATTATCCTCGATGATGTCCCATAAACGATTGTATGCGCTCGTCAAAGCCGTGTGTACCCCGTCATTGCTGCAGAATGCAGGTACATCATCGTCCTCACTTGACTGAGATGAAGAGCATCTTGCGAGCTGACGCTCAAGACCTTTGGCCATGAGGGCGAGCTGCCAGCTCCAGACTACAGTGCCGTGGTATGCGGCATTTGTGAAGTTGGCAGTGAATACCTTGTTGCCAGCTAATGCTGGGTTAGCGACCACGATACCGAGAGGTGTGCTAAGGCCTGCTGGGAACGGGCGAAGAATAGCGTTGGCAGTTGCATTGAGGAAAGTCGTAAGCTGAGCGTCGTTGGTGGAGTTGACAAGAAAGAGACGGAATGCCGTATCTGTATGTGTAATGCGTATCTTCTCCTCGTCCTTTGTCGTGTTGATTGCAAGAGCATAGTCAACGACCTTCCCAGAGGAGGAGTAGTTCGAAACTGAATCTGTATGTGAGGGGCCATCATAGAACGTGTTTTCTTTGACGTAATCCTTCAAGCGCGAAGTAGCTGCCTTAACAGTAATGTTGTACTCGAACAACGGCAGTGTATGGTCTTCCCAGATCTTGGCCCTCTTCGCTGCAACAGTACTCCAGTCTTTCGTCACGGAATTATTGGGGTACACTCCCTCAACCTTAGCCAAGTTTGAGATCGCGTAGAGAGCCGCTGGGACAAGAGCGCAGTTCACGTCGAAGGGTATCCGACCATTCGCAAGACCATAGGTTGAGTCACGCCATTGACCAACAAGCTCGCCTTTCTTCAGCTGGATGAGGTTCTTTACTGATTGTTCTTTCTCAAAAGCTGCGGTGATGTTCATGATCTTCTGTGCGTTGATGTAACTCAGATTGCCCCATGTCAGATTCCGATTCTCAACGTCAACTTCGCCAGCTTTTGTGCTCAGTAACGGCTTGACGCGTTTCGGTGTAGCGCTGAAATAGCGATCCATGAGAACTGGTAAGAAGTAGTCGGTGTCAATCATGGGGTATGTGAAACCGGGTGCCGTCGAATCAATGCTGTTCTGCAAGTTTAGCAGTGTTGCATAGTCACCAATTGTCTCTTCGTGGCAAACAGACCCATCCGTGCGGTTGATACGTTCCAGGACAGCACCAATAACTGCTTCTAATGCTGAGCTATTCCCAGCGCTGAGGACAGGTTCCAGCAAAAGTGCAGCGATCATGGTGTCGCGGCCAAAATACGTCAAGAAACGCCATCCGCCAGCGAGAAGCTTGTCTGTGTACGAGAAGAAAGACAAAGATCGTACTTCCGATTGCTCTTTCTTGATGAGCGATTGTGATTGATTATTTAAAACTTGCTCCGGGGACAATTGCTTGAGCTGAGGATAATTGAACGATGCCGAGAATCGGTAGAATCCTGCACCAAAACTGACGGTGTCGTTGTAGATGAACATGCCACTGTCTTTGTTTTGCCAGGGCTCCAGTAGCAGGTTCGTCGTCGTCACATTATCCAACCATATCCTTGAAATGATAATCCCTCCATTTTTGACTTTTGTGACATTCGTCGCATTTTGTATCACTGGATTGATGATACTCGGCCCCTCAGTGAAATCTCGGATGTTGCGGATACTGCCCAGAATAGCAACCGTGAGGTTTGCCGAAGAGTTGAACGACAGAACACCTTCAACCCCAACATAAGGGTAGTCCGAACCTTTATCTTTGCGATTGATCACACCTAGCGGTGATCCTAGTGTTGAATTGACCAGCTCAACCGCCAGAGTACCGTTCTTCTCATCTTGAGGTTGGAAGAACGTGCATATCCCGCTATTCCCCGCAGGCCACGCAACAATGAGTCGCGGACCAATAATTGACAAATTACTGTCTGGGAGAGGACTTGTAACAACAACTTGCGCATCGGTATTGCAATCAGAGTAAAAGTAATTCTCATAAGGTGGATCGCTAAGCTGCTGCGTGATAACGGGACACGAATCGCCCAACGCAAACGTGGCGTACAATACAGCCAAAAGCACTGCAACAAAGGGAGCCATATTGTCGGGGAGACAGAGCAAGAGCTCGATTAAAGACCCCAAGGACCAAAAAGCTGGCTGAGTGGCCATGTTAGGCTTATAACGTCCCCCAGATCGGCGTTACAAACTGCGGGGTCACGAAGCTAAGAAAACAGGAAATGGAAGCCGTTGCGACCATTTCGAGTTAACGGTTCTATAGAGTTTGGAGAAGTTGTAAGCGATGACGACAGCGCATTGTAATGCGTAGTTGGGATCGCCTCAGGGATCTCCTTCATGACTCAATGGTATAGCTCAGAGGCACGCAAATCGTTGTCTATTGGCTCGAGTTTGTATAAATGACTTTACGATTTCAATGCGTCACTATTTATTCTTTAATCCGATATTGGCGAATATGTAGCTTCTTAAAAAAATAAATTTATAAGCAGCCTGAGACTCACCCATCCCTAATAATGAATGTAACATTTAAATTTATCGCCAGTCTCAGAGGCGTCTTATAGGATTTGTGCATATTCCAATCTAGACTATGTTCAAGACCTTTCATATCAATGAATTATTGGTTGAAGTTTATTTATAAATTCTGTGTTGCATTATCCGAAGCCCCAATATTTATCATCATATGAATCAAGGCCCTTTCGCCTGCGTATATCAGCCCTATGGATGAAGACTGCGCCATGTTTCTTTTCTTGAACGCGATAGTATTTAACTAATAACGTGGTTGATAAGCATGTGAGCCAGATAAGTATGTGAGCCAAAAATCCCTCATCCTACATTATTACCATCTGATCAAATACTTCTCAACTACCCAACATGTCACAGTCTTCAAATG
>JACYFE010002534.1:0-10272 GCA_014764975.2 Fusarium sp. DS 682 | reverse complement strand
GGGGCTGACTCTTGGACACCTCTGTTGTGTATTGGTCTCTTCTTGGGCTTCAATGGCTTCCTACCTGACCGAGGGCCTTGTGGTACTTACTGCATAGGACGTTGGTAGGTATGGAAGCCCCACTGATGGATAGCTATGCTCTTGACCAAGGGGTGACATACGGTAAGAAATTTGTAGTTCTCCAGCCAAATCGATTCCAGTTATGATATTGGGTCGAATGCGAGCGAGAATGCGACCTGGTCAGAGGTCCAGAAGCCGGAATCTAATATGAATAGACGTCGTAACAATATCGTATTAATTTGTTTTGTGTTTGTCGTTGTGCCATCTGTGGCAGTCGCTTATTTCCCCTCCATGCTAGCTTGCTTTTATCAATGCAGTTCTCGTATTGTTAGCTTCGTAAATACTCCTCGACAATAAATAACAGCTCTCTAAACGTCACCCCAAGCATAGGCGGTTCTTCTTTTAGATCTCATATTGCTTTTTGTGTCCACAAGCCTATGTCCAGCAGGAGTGTGCGCCAGCTCCCTATCGCAACGCATCCAATGGCATGGCATCCTAGGCCCTGTACTGGCAGCGGCGGCCATCTTGCTCAATGAGGAAACAAGGTCATTATCGTGGAGTCAAGCAATGGTTTGTATGCAATTCGAACTTGGTGCCGTCTTATGTAAGACCTAGTAGACTACTAAATGAGTTTGTCTCCCTGTGGCACGTCTGCCAGTACCAACTCTCAGTTTCCCAAAGCCAACTTGAGACCATTGACCAGGTTTGTATGCAAGAAGTAAAAGTTCAAGATGGAGACTTTCTTCATACTAAACTCATCTAAAGTTCATTGTATCATTTCTGTTACCCAATATTAAGGCCTTCACATTTTCTTGCACCTCCTCCACAATTTGCTATTTCCCGACTTCTGAATTGTGGCATTCAGGGCAGTGGAGCTTGGATGTTGAGGGATGAGGATGAATCTGAAACCTACCTATGTAATTATGACAACCTGGCTTTAACTGTAGATTTGATTCCTGAAACACATCAGAGTTCCTGTCTTGTTGCCTCCTTGCCCGCTAAGCCCGGTTGGAAATGGGAACCAACTCAATATTTACATATGTAGATCTCATCATCATAATCATCAAATGCTCCAGCTCGTCGAAGCCACGGAGTTGGGTTCAGCTATCTCCAGCTCCAGGTTTAGGTTATGTAGGGCAGGCTGTGAGGGGTGCACTTAGAAGGTCAGATGGATGTCAAGATGATCCACTAATTTTATCGATAAGAAGTAAATACTGATGACTAAACAATTTTGCCTCCATTCGCATTATTTGAAGAATTTATGGCAGTCGGTCGCTCCTACTGTGGGAGAATGCAAATGGTTGCCAACAGGCATGCTCACCCACATAATTCGAAGGACTATGGCTACAGAGGTTAAGCGAGTACCCATTCCACGCCGAGGTGTTGATTATCGTGGCAAGGTTGTTCTTGCGCCTATGGTCCGCTCAGGAGAGCTTCCTTCAAGACTTTTGGCTCTCAAGTATGGCGCAGATCTTGTATGGGGTAAGATAAACAGGGAAACATGCGAAGAGTTTGCTTACTAAATCCAGGCAACAGGCCCTGAGACTGTGGATTACTCCATGATTGGAACTTCTCGACGCTTTGATGAAGATTCGAAAACGATAGAGTGGTTTCGTCTCTCCTCTCATGGCCAGAAGGACCCTCCTCCTGACGCTAAGGAGAGCATCATTTACAGAATGCTACCAGAGGTCGAAAAAGACAAGCTTATCTTCCAGATAGGCACTTCAGATCCCGATCGCGCAGTTGCAGCGGCTAGGCTGGTAGCTGCAGATGTTGCTGGCATCGACGTCAACGCTGGTTGCCCAAAGCCCTTTAGTACCAGCGGAGGCATGGGTGCTGCACTTCTTAAGACTCCCGATAAGCTCTGCGCTATTCTCAAGGCTCTTGTTGAGAACATTACCCCTGAATTTGAGATCGGAATAAGCGTTAAGATCAGACTCCTCGACACTACAGCGGAAACAGAGGCGCTCGTCCGCCGCCTCTGTGCGACAGGCATTACAGGGTTAACCATTCATTGCCGAACAACACCTATGCGACCTAGAGAGCGGGCCATTAGAGGGCAACTCCGTATGATTGCAGATGTCTGCCATGAGTATGGTGTTGCCTGCTTGATGAACGGCGATGTTGAGAATAGAGACCATGGTCTCCAACTTGCCAAAGAGTTCGGTGCGGACGGTGCGATGATTGCAGTCGCTGCCGAGAAGAATCCAAGCTGCTTCAGGAGTGAAGCTGATGGCGGACTGGCACCCTGGGAAGAAGTCGTTGATCACTATGTCAAGACTGCGATCGATGTTGACAACCGTTTCGGCAACACCAAATTCCTTCTCTCGAATATGGTTCCTGGTAAATCAAAGTCGTACCAGCCGATGAACCAGTCCAAGAACTACAAGAGCATCTGCGAGGCGTTGTCACTTGACAAACACCTCGAGGCCGCACGTGTTATTGACAGAAAGCGAGGACTGGACCAGCCCCTGCAGGGGAAAGCTGCAGAGAAGGCCGCAAAGAAGGCCGCAAAGAAGGCCAACGCGGAGGCTAATACGCAGTCGGGGAAGTCAAAAGAGGGAACTGAACAGAAGCGCAAGCGGAGATTGTCTGATAATAGACCCGCGAAGCAGGTGAAGACATGTGAATCCCCACCAGTTGCAACAGCTGTTTAGGGAAAAGAACGGTTGGATGGTACAAGGGTGAGGGAATGGTAAGGGACAGGCAGTTCAGCCAGAAGGCTAAGGTTCGCATTCTATGGAGTTAAGGATACAGGCTCACAGGACAAGAGCTTGAGGGCAGATCATATAGAAAGGCATCACATCACTGGGCCATCTAGGGATAATTGAGAAACGATGGCAAGCAAGGTTTTTGGTTTTAAAACCTGCCTATTCCAAATACATACATCTTTCGGTAGCCAGCTCTAAGCAGGACCGGCCATTGATACAAATGAACAGTGTTCAGGAACTCTATGTGATAGTACATCTCATCTCATCTCGCTTTTGAAAATAGTTTATTTACCCTTCTGAACCCAGCCCTCAACAGCCTCTCGCGCGTCTGTCACTTTTTCGTCGACATAACGCACACCAACCTGGCTATGCGCCTTGGCAAAGCTAACGCTGTTGATGATACTCTCACGTAGGCGGACGTGAGACTCAGCAATAACAGGGAACCTCTGTTCATATTTCCAGGTGAGGTCGGAAATGTTGCGCATAGTTACAGGGAGAACGGCCCAGCCAGCACCGATACCCAAGGCGAGAGGGAGCGAGGCGCGGAGGATTATACTTCGGTTACGAGTAATGATGCTACCGGCCATGGCAGCAACCAGGACGTAAATAGCGCCTGGCATGAGCTGCTCTCCGCTCTCACGGGAGGGGGCCAGGGAAGCAATGGTACTGGTGAAGGATTGTTCGAGATTGAAGGCTGAGTCCATGGTCTCGTTGACCTTGTTCTCGGCAGCTACTGCATACTTGTACAGAGCCAGGCGACCCCTACCGATATGCACAGCCAGTCGCTCGGTAGGGGTAGGCGAATGATGTCTTTCCTCCTCGTCGACCGGCTCAACGGGCGTCGTAGCAACGGGTGGTGGTGTTACGGGTGCGGGATTTGCCGTAGGAATATCGTAATCATCGTAGATGGGTTTTCGCTATGGATCGTTAGTAGAGCTTCCAAGTTCATTCATGTTCCGTGACAAACCTTGAAGTCACTGGGACCTTCGGCGAAAACAGTAGCCGGAGCCAGTGCCATGCCGCCGAGGGCCATGGTCGCCAACGGCGCCAGGGATCGCTGTGCAAATCAATTAGCATGAAGAAGCTTATCTAGAGCTCAAGTATCACTAACCCGTGAGAACACCACTCGTGAAGCCATTGTGCGCTCAATTGACGAGTGGATGAAAAAGACGTCACGCGAATTCAAGATAGACGTCGGATGCTAGTGAGCACAATCACCACTGCCGGAAAATCTAGGACGGAGGCTCTGTTGGGCCATTCAGAGTCGAGTTCGGGAGCATTGACGGGATGACTAAGATTTGCAATCCCAGCAGGGCAGGAAGGCACGACTCACTCAAGCAAGTCGACTTTGGCGGAAATGCCCTGCCAAACAAGGAAGGCTACAAGGGACGGATCCGACGCCGGAAAACCCGACAACCTAGAAAGTCGCTTAATGAAAGTCTTCTTCCTCCAGGTCTTAACTTCTTGCTCTACTTTAACATATCGTATCTAGGTTTTCACTCAAATTTCTTTGACCCTTCCTCGCAATTGGAATCATCGGGTTTCCGCTTCGACTATTATTGGATAAATCTATGTTTTTGATCTTATCTGGGTATTTATAATGCTGAGTTCGAGGGGCAACCGCCTCTGGATCTGCAACAGATGTGTTCGACACACGACCAAACCTCCACAACGGCGATGGAACTCTATTGCCTCCGCAGTAGCCCAGGCTATCTCCCCAAGCACACCAGTTGATCATACCGCGGGCTCGAAACACGATGATACAGTTTTGCGCAGTTTATTCGACGCCCCCACGGGCAGATCTTTCCCGAAGTTTAGCTTGAAGAAGAGCCAAGGTCTCTTCAAGAACCGATACCTCACCAGCCCTGATGGCTTTCAACAGTTCGCTCAGAAGAATCTCGAACGAGCCAAAAATATTGTTAGAAAGGTTCTACGTGCATCTTCAGTACACGAGTACCAAGCGGTGGTTCGCGACCTTGATCGGCTTAGCGACCTCTTATGCCGTGTACTGGATCTCTCAGACTTCGTTCGTATGACGCACCCAGATAGCCGGTTTCAAGACGCGGCTGCCAATGCCTGGGGTATGGTTTATCAGTACATGAATCAGCTCAATACCATGACTGGCCTCAGCGACCAATTAAGTCAAGCGTTATCTATGCCCGAAGTCACAAAGGTGTGGTCAGAAGAAGAGAGAACCGTGGCTGAACAGCTTAAGTTGGACTTTATGAAATCGGCCGTAAATTTGCCAAAAGCTTCACGAGACAGATTTGTGGAGTTGTCTTCGCGCATCAGCGAAATAGGATCGGCTTTTGCACAGGGAATGCAACCGGCAAGAAAACAAATAACCTTGCCAGCTTATAAGTTCTATGGCCTTTACCCTGGCATCGCAGCCACGCTTAAAGTACGACAGAACATCACACTGCCCACTCTGAGCTCAGATGCAATAGGAGCACTCCAAAGTGTACATGATGAGGATACTCGCAAAGAGATTTACCTTGCCCAACGAACCGCGTCTCGCGAGACTGTCATGTATCTTGAGGCCATGTTAAAGCTGAGAGGCGAACTTGCAGAGCTTGCAGGTTTCGAAAGCTATGGTCACATGGCCCTGAAGGACCGCATGATGGCCAAGACACCTGCATCTGTGATGGAGTTTCTCCTTGCTCTAAGAAACAACAACACACCTATAGTTCAGGACGAACTGCAAGAACTGGTTTCGAAAAAGCGAGACAGACTCAACCTTCCAGACGTCCCACTCCAAGCCTGGGATAAAGACTTTTATATGGAAAAAATTAGGGTTGACCTAAGGTCTAGACAGAGACAGGAAGATCAGCTTAACGCGTTTTTTTCCGTTGGCACCGTCATACAAGGCCTATCAAGACTCTTTGACCGCCTTTATGGCATCCGTCTTGTGCTACGGGAGACTCTACCTGGAGAGACATGGCACCCTGAAGTTAAACGACTTGATGTTGTTACTGATCAAGGGGAACTAATTGCTGTTCTCTATTGTGATTTGTTTCACCGTCCACAAAAGTCGGGTAACCCCGCCCATTTTACTGTTAGATGCTCCCGCGAGATTCTTCCAGACGAAATCGCGGAGGTCGCTGCTGATCGCGACGGCAGTGGGCCGAGTTTCGAGTCACACGAGATGGCAGCCAACGATGGCATGGAGACTTCCTCCGCTGACGGTGTACTGAAGCAGCTGCCCACTATTGCACTCGTCTGCGATTTTCAACCAAGCGAGAACTCGAAGGAACCCTCTTTGCTGTCTTACCAATCTGTCGAGACTCTGTTCCACGAAATGGGCCATGCTATTCATTCTATTCTTGCACGAACCAGCTTCCAGAATGTCTCTGGGACTCGTTGTGCGACTGACTTTGCAGAACTACCATCGACGCTTATGGAGCACTTCGCTGCTGATCCAACCGTCCTGTCTCTATTTGCACGTCACTGGAAGTCAGACCGACCTCTACCTTACGAGCTCGTTGCTGAAAGAATCGGATTGACCAAACGATTCGAAGGCTTGGAAACGGAGAACCAGATCATACTTGCAATGGTAGACCAGGCTTATCATTCATCAACTATGCGCGATGCAAATTTTGACTCAACCACTGTTTTCCATGATATCAAGGCTCGCTTTGCCCATGGTCCTCGAGATCCACCAAATACCTGCTGGCAGGGATTCTTTGGCCATCTGCATAGTTACGGAAGTACCTATTACAGTTATTTATTTGACCGTGTACTCGCTGAGCGTGTGTGGCGCGTTGTGTTCAAGGCTGGCGAAAATGGAGGTGCCATCAATCGCGAAAACGGAGAGCGGCTGAAGGAGAATCTGTTGAAATGGGGCGGTGGCAGGAATCCTTGGACTTGTCTAGCAGACACGCTTCAGGATGACAGACTTGCACCTGGTGATGAGAAATCCATGGCCTTGGTTGGAAGCTGGGGAATTAAAGATGACCACCACCCATAAACAATACAAAATCCATAGAGGTAACAAAGGCAGTCAAGTAGACTCACACATGGAAGTCTAAAGAGGCCGTTACATGCAATAAAAGATAAGCCAAGCCAGGCTTTCACGCCAGAAGATGGCAATGTCTATGGTTATCGGTTTTATTACCGTTAAAAATGTCCTTCAATCGCTAATGCAAAGACGTGACGTTGTTTTGCCCAAAAGCCCCAGTACGCCAAACTGTGCCCCCAATAAATGGGTACCTTAGGTACCCCCATTGCAGAAAAAAACAAAATAACAAACAATAATCGCATGCTAAACGTTCCAAATCGCTGCGCTATGCCTATCAAGACACACGTTGAAGAGTAAATATGATAAGTAAATAGTTTTAATGAATGTGGCGGTAGGGATATGTTCAATAAAGAGGAACAAGGCGATCGATAACAAACGCGGCCGTTGTAGGAAGATCATAAATCATATGCCACCAAATATCGTACAACTGGGTATATTCTTGAACAAAAAAGATAGATGGGCCAGGTGAGTTTAGTTTTTGAGTTTTTGGTCGACCCGATGGTGCAACCTTTTCCATCAAAAGCCATGGCTGGATTATATTACCCGGCGGACAGGTTGGGAAGACTTCTGTGTACCCCGACCCATCGTGAGTTGAGACAAGGAAAGCGTTCGTGCCGCCTTGGTTTGCGCTTGATCTTCTCGGTCGAGGTCTTCACCGAACGCTCCGAAGCTATGTCCCTCTTCGCGAGGTGTTTCAAAGGTATCAGAGTACTCACTCTCATCTCCATGGCCGGTTCCAATACCTGAATCTTCGGGGTCGACATGGTGGCTTTGCGATCTTGTCGTGATCGCCAAGGACGTGAGGTTATCATCATCATCGTCGTGATCAAAGGCAGATCTGTCGCCAAAGGATTTGGCTGTCGGAGGAGGATCGAATCCACTATTCGTATTCACCGAGTGAGACAAGATACTCAGTTGATGGCCAAGCGTCTTAACCTGAGCCTCTAAAGCTTCTCGCGCAGAGCGTTCCGTATGAATCAGTGCAATGAGTGTGGCATAATGATCCATGGTAAAGTTCTCGGGGGTATCTTTCAGAAGACTTGGGAGACTAGCTGCACCACGAATTGTTGCCGTGGAGGTGGGACGGTCTTTGTTGCCGTCACTCAAGATAGTTGTAGAATGGGCATCAAGCAATACACTTCCCCTTTGGCCTGCCTTTGGGTAACCGCTGGAGCGAATAAAGCTTTTCCTATGGTCCCATCTGTTTCGATCGCCTTGATACTCTGACAAATTCGTATCGGTGTAATTATCAATCGGAATTGGGGGCGCAGGTCGATCTGGTGGTCCCTGGTGTGGTTGCCATTTTGGAGGAGTATCACACATTCGGTCGAGAACCTGCTCCAACCGATATACTCGAGATTCGAGATTGTTGATCCGGGTTTCTAAGTTTGCGGCATGTGTGATTTTCATGCCTCCAACCTGCTTCATGTCTGCAAAGGAACCAAAGTTGAAAGGCTCTGCCTGTATTTGTGTTGGAACTTCTTCAACATGCTGGGCTTGCTCGACTTCTTCTATTGCGATGCCCTCCCCCTCTGCGGCATTTGAAGACACTGGGGACATGAAAGTTGGATCGTAACTTTCCCTCCAATATTTAATTTCATCACTGCGTCGACGAGTATGGCCGTGGCTATCCTCAGGCAGCCCCGACAAGCTCCGCGATCTTCGCCGCACACCGGGAAGGTCGCTGGTGATCGCACGGCCAATCTCGTGAGCATTGTCATCGTTTTGGTCTTGCCGACTTTCTCGACCGTGGCTGCTAGCAGGCCGTGGTGAAAGTCCCGCCAAGCTGTGCTCGCGCAACCTGGTTGCGCTTATCCGAGCTTGGGATAGACCAAAGTCGGCGCTCAGTGAGTTGCGCGCACTCTCAATAGCACGAACATCTTCCGGACGAATGGAGTGGGATCTTAATGCCCGATCAAATTCCGTGATGGGCAGGGAAGCGGATCGCTTAGATTCCGCTCCTGGGAAAGGTCGACTCCGTGACCTGGGAGCGGATCTGTCTCTATGGCTTAAACTTGGCACCGAATCTTGGCCATCCTCGCCCGTTGATCGGCGGCATGGCCCGGGGCGCATCGGTGTCGAACCGGTCTCTGAATCAGTATTGTTGGGACTGTCGTTGCCATTGGATCTCTTTTTGCGATTGAAAAGTTTACCCAATGCGCCTCGGAGAGTTGACTGCTTTCGCTGCGGACGCTCCTTGTCTCTTGTGTCTGCACTGACGAAGGAATGTCTTACATTGTTAGATGGTTCAGCCTTTTGCAGGCGACTTATTGTCCCAGGCTGTCGAGCATGCAACGACGACCTCGGTTCTTCTCTGGAAGCGTAAGGCCCATTTCGACGAGGCTCTGGGAACGTGGGAGATTTGAAATCGCTGCGTGATAAGGCGGGCTCAGTTTTAGATTCTTTAAATTCACGCTGGACAGGCGTAGCTATGTTGGTACCTGGGTTACGAATTGGGAATTCGTCATCCAGAGAAGTCGAAATAGGGACAGGTCCGGATATCCTGCCGCGGATATTAGACTGCTGGATATCAACAGGCTGAGTGCTGGGGGAAGCGCCAGCTGCTGATTTCCACGGCTTTTTCATCATGGGAAACGTGATGGAGGACGACAAGCGGGGGATGGGATAGCGAAGTAAAATTGTGACAAAAGGGTCTTGAGCGATGGCAACAGAATGGAATGTCGAAGTAGAAGCGGTCAGAGATAAAGAGATGACATGCCCTGGGGCATATTCATGAAGGAGTGCTCGTAAAACAAGTTCACAATCCGTGCGTTCATCTATACATGGGCAGCCTGGCCTACCATTCGGTTGATGAGCTTGGTTCTTTGCGTTGAGGGCGCATTAACAAGACACGGCGTAAAACAGCCAAACGAATGTGAGGAGAAAGGATGATGAAAGTTTATGGCATTGCGGGAAAAGTCGCCCTTGCCGTCCAAAAAGGGCGAGCAGGAATCCAGAGAACAAGAATGAGAGGACGAGAGGTTTTGAAACAAATACACATGGGCTTGCTGTGGCCCGAGTGGGTGGGCGACTGGCACCTATTAATGTTGGGTCAGCAGGATAGACATGCGACGCACGCCATGCGAAACCGCGCTTGAGCGTGCGGGACAAGGACCATTTGCGGGTTCTTGAAGCGCGACGAGACGTTCAATGCCACGCTGAAAATGACAAGGAGGGACGAAAGGGGGGTCCTGTAAGGCATGTCAAGCTGACAAGGGGCCTGACGGGGGAACGAAAATAGTCTGGTAGAGACAGACCCCTAATACAAGTATTTCCTTGTTGCTTCTAACTACTACGTAGTGTAGCTCGAACGGTGAATGGGATCGCAGTAATGAATGGCCAAGACGGTGAGATTCCCTGGATCAATGAGCAGTAAACCCAATATTCAAAGGCGGGCATACAGATCGCGTGGAGCCATAGAGGAGGGGGGTTACCTATGGAGAAAGCTTGCCCATCGCATGTGTCGTGTCTAGTCTGAGAGCT
>JACYFE010002509.1:0-36438 GCA_014764975.2 Fusarium sp. DS 682 | reverse complement strand
CCTCAATGTCGCGGTTCCACCAACATCCATATTTCTCGAAATGCTTGCCGGCGTTCTTATCGAGGAGACCATTGACGATACCATACCAACCCTTGCCGTGTTCGAGAAGAATGATACGACCTGATCCGGGTTTCACAACCTTGGCCAAGTTGTTGACTACAGCGACGGGGTCAGAAACTGAACATAAACCGAACGTCTGTATAACTGTATCGTATTTTGTGCTCGTGGGAGTCGGGGGACCAGGAATTGGGTGATGAGCGTCGGAATGGATCAACCGGAGTTGGTTATCGAGATATGATAGTTGTCCTCCAGTGTGATCAGCCATAGTAGATGCGCGGACGATGGGAGCAGAGTTCTCCATGGGTGGAACAGTCTTGACGAGTCGCTTTCGAGCGACATCCATCATATCCACCGAAATATCGAGGCCAGTAAATGATACGACGCCCTTTGGTATTTTGGCACCAACCATCCCCTCTGCGCGCTGGGTCAATGGCTCCCAGTTAAAGTATTCCAAGTTTCGACCCGTGCCCATCGCCAATTCCAACACATGTCCGTTCGCTCGTTCCGCTATGCGCTTCCGTAGCTTCGTGATACCCATCCACCACTCAGGAAGCGCCAGCTCCTTGTCGAACTGTTCTGCGTTGTCGCCATCGAGAGCAGGCGGTCGACCTGTTGGTGTAGAGTGTTCGCCGGTGCAACCACAGGGCGTCGCTTTGAATGATGCTGCTGCTGTGCCAAAGATGTAGAACCCAAGAGCACCGGCGAGGAGAGCTGCGCCGGTGAGAGGGAGCCATGTGGATGCCCACAGATCGCGAAGGGTTTCGGCTTGTGGAGGGGATGCTGAAGGTGAAGAAGCCGAAGGAGGAGCTTGAGGTTTACTGGACATGCAGTATCAGTATGGTCGATCTGGCATCGTATATATAGAGGAGTCGTACGGTTTGTAAGTTTTTGAGATCTTCGGTGAGGGACGGCTTGTTGGTATTTTGATGTTAGGGCGAGGAGGTCCAGGAGTAGAGCTTGCGAAGCGGCATTGGATACTAAAGGCTCTCCTTGCGAGGCCGCGAGCTGGGGCGATCATAACGACGACTTCCCATGGGAGTTGGGGTGGTTTGTGGTATCTTGAGGGTATCTGGATGGTATGATTTAACATGCAGAAGCTGGTGAAAATACTATAGTAGTAGCTTAGACAAGGGTTTCGTGGAGTGAATGGAAGCGGGTCCGGGAAGTGGGTCCGCCGATCTCGCCAGGCATTCATCGAAACATTAACGGCTTCTGTAAATAAGAACTTGTGACTTACAATGATATTGTTTTAATACAAGACAAGAGATATATCGCGAGCCAAAAAAGTGCCATTTTCTTACTTGCTGACTTCTCAAACTCATTCCACACAAGTAAAATATGGCAACGCAAAATGACTTACAGGAGCTTATACGCTTTCTCACGGCACGTAAAATGACCATGATGGCAGCAATGGGGCAGGTGAAGGCTCTACAATCAAAGAATCTACGGAGGTACTGTTCTTATAACTCACTCAAATCATCAAACTAACGCGCATAATATAGTATAGCACAAATCGCAGATGCTCCGTTAGCCACTGTTGAGGAAGCTCTTGGTGGCGATGTCAAGGCAGCAAAAAGTCTACACACAGCGTGCAAGAACCATGAGAAGAAATCAGGGACAAAGCGTGGAGCCGACGACGGTGCGGCTCCCACCGCAGTAAAGAAACCCAAGCTGGAGGCACACAAACGAGATCTAGATTACAGCTCCATGTCTGGTGATGATCTTGAGGCTTCTCTCGAATTGCCGCTGGAGGAGGACGAAGAAGTCATCCGGAACACTACTATTGTGACAAATAGAGCACCTCTGTTTTTGGCTTTTGCTGTTGAGCTGTTGAGGTTCACTATGCCAGAACAACCCCTGAGCAGTCGATTGAGTCTGGCACAAGCAGTAGTGAGTGCTAACTCAAGAACAAAAGCTATCAGCATAGGAATCGAAAAAGCACCCCCAGGAGGTGAAGAGAAAGCCCCCGAGGGCCAACCGAAGATCATTATCATGAACCGTCCAGTTCCAGTTTTGAAGAGAAGCGGCTACACTTGGTCAGGAGCTTCTCAACCAGCGTCATCCAACGCTTCATCAGTGACGCTTCAGGGCAGTCAACCAAATCCAAGAGGCTGGTCTGCTAGTCAGAAACTGACCTCAAAGGGGTCGGTGTTTATAGCCCATGCTATACCTATAACATCACCTGCTACGCGTCCGGCGGTTTTCAAATCCCTGATGACTGAGAAGCCGGAGCTGGAGACGGCAACTCACAATGCTTGGGCGATCCGGACTAGCTTTGGCAATTCACCCCTGAAGCAAGAAGCGTCATTTGATGATGGCGAGTCAGGTTGCGGAAACTTTTTGCTGCAACAACTACGCGATCTCGATATCAGCAACACATTCGTTGTGCTTACAAGATGGTACGGCGGCGTCATGCTTGGTCCGGATCGCTGGCGTCTCATGAAGGAATGTCTCAATGACGCCCTATCATCTCAAAAGCGTACATCGAGCCTGAATGGCGAGCCAGTATGGGCTCTTAACTTGGAAGACAAGACCCCTTCAACATCAACGATCGGCATGCCAATACATCGACCGGAAGGTGCACGAAACTACATCCTCCGAGCCTTCGCGCCAGCAGATGACAGTGGAAAGAAGACCGTTACAGCAGCTAACGGGGAGAAGCAAGAGAACCTTGGTCGTGTGCTGGGTGCACTACGGTTGTTATTTGCCAGCTGGGCTGCTACTCTCAGTCGTGATGAGTTGGATAAACGAGCTTGGAGTTGGTATATGAATCTTCGACCAGATGTGGATGCTGGGCCGGCGGGATGGGGAGCGAAGGGGACTTTAAACTTGGGGAGGGTGTTGGACCTAAGAAGAAAGGAAACTTCATGATGTTCGTATACGGTTACTGAAGGACGACTGAGTTGACAAAGACGGATATTAGGCTCTGGATGTAAGAGGGAAGAGTTTCATCGCAGAACTGAAAGTATTGAACCACAAGTTTTGCAATCTCTGCCTTGATGAGTATCGATGGCAGCTGCCAAGGGGTTCTTGTGAATAGCACAAGTGAATTTTGCTACACTCCATACCGTCAGGTTGCTCTAGAGATGCAACAAACTTCAGGTCCGGGGGATATGTCGGCCAGTCACGTCGGCGAGGTTGGGGCATCTCGTATTTAATCTGACCTTCTGTCACTCCCTCCACATCGCCATGTCTTCGACTTATGCTGTATTCGTCCTTCGTACATGTTATTAATGAGAGCCTGTTGGTATGCTATAACATCATAACTATGAAGATGGTTGCTTTTTCACAGCACTCCACACCCGCTACCGATGCACATGAGATGCACATTTGCGCTAATACACTACAATCGTTCAAACTGACTCCCTCGACACATACACCTAAACTTATTTCCACTCCGTCGAATTCTCATTGTGTTAATATGTCTACTAGGTTGGGGTATATTCACCTTACCCGGGAGCCCACACAGAACGACGCCCTCTGAATTGAGAAAAGATGTGGAATGAATATTTCTTGTTACTGTAGTGATCTTCTGCAATCGGAGTCTAGGTTCTGTAATAAGTATTACAATATTTGCATGAAAAAGAAAGCTTATGAGTCATTCGGAACTCAAGCTAATGCATAGTTGACAACGTTATTCTGGCTTTTTCTTGCGCCCTCGAGTATCGGATTGTTCAGATTCCAAATTCAGGCCCTTTGAAGCTGTGAGTGGCAATGCTGAAGGACAAAGGCTCAGTACAGCAAATCAACTAAACCATTGTTTAACTTGATCGTCTCAGCAACCGGGCATGTAGATGCCTCGAGTTTAAACTTTACCTACGAGATTTAAACTTAAGCAAACCTTTTACTATCAAATCGAAACCCTTGAGTTACAAGGTCTATCATATAACTTCAGATATCATCCAAGTCTACAAGCTTCTTGGGTAAGTAATGTCGTTATGTTCCATCACAGATCAGCTGTATAGACACTTGTTAATTCACGGCCTTTATCAATTCGTCAAGGCGCAGTGGCAGAGTGGTCTAATGCGATAGACTAGAAATCTATTCTCTTCGGAGGCGTCTGTTCGAATCAGGCCTGCGTCGAATTGAATTTTTTGCTCATCACCAATTCTATAATTGGTTCTCTACAAATGAAAAGCCATAATAGGTAGGTAGTGAGTTTTCTTTTTCCCATGATATATATATATATATGCAGATCAACTGACGGTGTGTGCTCTTGGATCTCTTGGAACAGAATATGAACATTGCTGTTGCTGGGTGAATATCAAACATTCGAGACTAAGATCTTCTTTCATAAGAGTATGTCATTTCAAGCCAAGACTTTTTAATCGATATCTCTTTGACTTGATAGAATTCCTTATCCTGTGGTAACAAGCAATCATTACGCTTTTATGACTAAAATCTCCTTATAGCCATTCCGCAACTGTCATTATTTGAACACTCCCGAGACACAGACAAAGACAAAGACAAAGAGATTGGAACGCGACTAAGACGCGTATTCCGTCAGCCTCAAATTACCCGACTCCCCGAGACATGAGAGAATATCGCATTGAGCTGGGCATGAATCATTCTCACCAATGACTGAGCAGAAGTCGAATCTGAGCCATCGAGCTAGTTCAAAGGGATACGCTATTGGATGACTTCTGCTGTTGCCATGCTGAGGCCGCTACAGGGGTCCTTCTGAAGGTTCCTGGTTTTTAGTGTTCACTTAGGAGAATTGCGCTGCGCTGCACTGCACTGCACTGATGGATGGGTTGCATTGTTGACGCGCCAAACCAGCTAAGCTAAACAAATCCAATCCTTTCTCGTCCAAAGTAAACATATGTAATTTCATCCATCGCGAAAGAACTCTCAGCCCAGGAACTTCAGTTCAGGCACCTTGCTTGTCGCAACGCCCGCCACAAACCCAAATCTCAGCAACACCGCCATCGGCATCACCATCTTCGAGATACTCATTTCGAATACGAATATTCATTGATTGATGCGCCCTTCAAAAAGTCCTTGCATTTTTGGCGTTGAATCTTTTTCCTCTGCTCATTGATTGCTAGGGAGTAAACGGTAGCTGGACCCTTTTTCCTCATCTACCTCCCCCCGCCTTCTTCTTCTTTCCTCCCCCACCATCGGTAGAGCCTCTTTTTCGCAGGTCACCGACGAGCAAGAAGCCAAGTTAAGACAAGACATTTCTCTGCTGTCCGAGCAACTCGAATCTGGACCTGTTCCGCGTCCCCCTTTCATAACGATCGCATAACCAAACGAGACATACACGCCGATCCTTGTCGTGTACTCTGATCTGTCCCGCCGCACCTCAAGCTTGCTTTACCTTCAGCTAGCACCGTCAACGCCGCCGACGCAGTGCCTCTCGCTTAATTCCTCTAGAGCCGACTCGCGCGTTTCATCCTTTCTTCGAGTCGATCCTCGATCTGCGTTTCCTTCTTCGCATACAGGTACAGGGACACAGCATCAGCCATGGAGAACTATCAAAAGTTGGAAAAGATTGGTGAAGGTACGTGCACAGGCTTTGCGATTCTTCATCTGAAAGCTTGCCCCCATAAGCTTTCCCCTTGCAAAAAATCCGACACTGACATCTTTTAGGTACCTACGGTGTCGTCTACAAGGCCCGGGACCTTGCCAATGGCGGTCGAGTTGTCGCCCTAAAGAAGATCCGCCTCGAAGCTGAGGATGAAGGCGTCCCCAGTACCGCGATTCGCGAAATCTCTCTCCTGAAGGAGATGCGAGATCCCAACATCGTTCGTCTGTTCAACATCGTCCACGCCGATGGTCACAAGCTGTACCTTGTCTTTGAGTTTCTCGACCTCGATCTCAAGAAGTACATGGAGTCTCTCCCCGTAAGCGATGGTGGTCGAGGCAAGGCTCTGCCCGAGGGTTCATCGCCTCACTTGCAGCATCTTGGCCTGGGCGAAATGGTTATTCGGAAATTCATGCACCAGCTTTGCGACGGTGTCAAGTACTGCCACTCCCACCGTGTCCTCCACCGCGATCTCAAGCCCCAGAACCTCCTGATCGACAAGGAGGGTAACCTCAAGCTCGCCGACTTCGGTCTTGCCCGTGCCTTTGGCGTGCCTCTGCGCACCTACACCCACGAAGTCGTCACCCTTTGGTACCGAGCCCCTGAAATTCTTCTGGGAGGACGTCAATACTCGACTGGTGTCGACATGTGGTCGGTTGGCTGTATCTTTGCTGAAATGTGTACACGGAAGCCTCTTTTCCCCGGTGACTCTGAAATTGACGAGATCTTCAAGATCTTCCGGTAAGCATAACACCTGTCTGGAATGTCGAGTTTCAACTAGCTGACAATAAACTAGCACCCTTGGCACCCCCTCTGAAGAGATTTGGCCTGGCGTCACCTCCTACCCTGACTTCAAGGCATCCTTCCCCAAGTGGCAGCGCAACTACAGCAATGCCCTCTGCAACAATCTCAACGACCATGGACTTGAATTGCTCGAGATGATGTTGGTGTATGACCCTGCTGGACGTATTTCAGCCAAGGCTGCCTATAACCACCCCTACTTCGAGCCTCTCCTGGCAAAGGAGCAGGCGCCTGCTCCTACAAATAGCTACTATCACTAGGTGGGATATGGAGCTCCATACCAGATGATGCAGAGGCAGATGTACTAAACTTCCACCGCCGAATAACGAGCGGGAGCAGAGTATTCTTTCTTTCCAGGATACTGTTGGCGCTTCTCCCAAGCCGAGGAGAAGGTGGCATTGATATGGCAACAGCAACGACACAGCCCAAATAACATTGCGCAGTGATTGTCACTTGGCGTCAACCAGACATTGCCTCGCTTTGCTTTGCTTGACCTCGTTTATGGCTCGGCTACCCACCAGGCTCCTGAGTAATGACCATAATGACTAACAATACGTGAGGCTAATTGAGCCGTTGGGTTGAAAGTTGTTGGGGGGTTTGGCCAACTCACGAGGGACAATGGTGTGAAGTTGATGTGGCAGAGCAGGTGAAAATCAACAAGTAAGCAATGGCCTGACTTCAAGGCGTTTGGCAGGCGAACGGAGAACACGATAGAATAGGTTCTCTATCAGGAAGGGTGGTAGATCTTTTATTCGCGAGGGTTTGGTTTTGCATATGCTTTGTAGACATATAGCTCAGCGTGCGGTTTGATATTCGGTGTTACACGACAAGGCAGGACAATTGACGAATGACTACGACTTATGACTATGCATGCCATGACGATTACCAGCAGGGCCTTCTTGTGAGATGCTACTGTAAGACCATCTGCAGGCTTGAGACACACTTGAACTAAGATTCTGGTCGGCAGCGATGCAATAAACCGAGAAGGATTGTTAGAAGGAATTGCAAACGGCCAACATTCGTAGCCCATCGTGACACAGCCCATTCCAATTCACGGAAGAGTTTGAGAATATTTACCGGCGACTGGGGACGAACAGGGCCCGATATTGGCATTCGACCACTATAATGGGCCAGGACAACAATGGCATTGTATGTCTCTGATTAATTTTACTGGTCTGGATCATCTTGGCATATTTGCACTGCCACAAGGAATGAAAGGGCCACAATCTATCTATATGAGATTGATTATATGGGCGTCTATCAAGATTGGATCGAAGCATAACACATAGGCGCCCGTAGTTCGTCCGGCGGGGTCAAACCGAAGAGCCGCCAGTACTACAATATAGTTCTATTCTGGTAACTTGTTTACTTATGTAGGATCATGGAAGCTGCATGGCATGTTTGGGTAATTAGCCGCCTGACAAGAATAGCGAGCAAGGGTATGTTGTGAAACGGGCGCTTGCAGCACGTAAGCGCCTGTCAGAGACTCAGAGTATCATGTTTCAGTTGCAGTGAGAAGTGAGAAATGTATATGAAACGACTGTTGATAACTATTGGGGCTATGTTGTATTCGTATACTCTCTGTCTTGTTATGCTTGAGTCGTCTTGCTATTGTTATTAGATGGATATAGGGAGGCAGCCAAGAGAATAGACACACTGGAGCCAATACATTCATTCATGGCCTTGAATTATCAGACCGAGGCTAATAAACTCGCCTACAATAGCACCGTGACTCTTGGAAAGCCTCTTTGAGCTATGTCATAATGCATCAAGCTTTAAATCCCTACGCTGCTGAGATGTGTACTATGGTAGCTCTCACCTATATTCAGGCGATCGCCAGCGGCAGTGCAACAGCTGGACCGGGGGGTCAACGTTTAACAGCGGGAAGCGCAAATCCCGCGGGTTGAGCCGAGGCTCGAAAGGTGGAGACCAGAGGCAGCCCGGAAATTCGCTCTCCCGATCAAGAGACGATAGATTCGTCCGGACCGACCGATCAACCGGAGCGGAGGAAAGCTTCGGACGCAACCAACCACGGAGAAGGGAACTCGAACAGGATAAACATTAACAAAGAATTATGCTTGATTTATTTGGTGTGGTTGGATTGATTGGTTAATTGCAGCCCAGCATTGCATTGAATACGAGTTGGGAGTTCGTGTTAGGTCCCTTGGGTTCATAGTATCCAGCAAGTGAATGGATATCCCATGTCTTCACCGCAATGTGAGGAGTCATCTTGATTCCCGATCACGGATTCAAGGCAGTAACTTTAGCTTGGGTTTTAGTCAGTTAGTCCCATCTTCCCCGCATCGTCACAAGCGATGGTGTTGATGGATGTTGGGCATGAGCATAAACTTGAGCATGAGGCTAGACTAGCCCAACCACGCGGACAAAGTGGCCCAGACCAGGTCACGAGATGACATTGACTTCTCCGCAGCCACGTCTACTAGGAGAGACCTTGGGTAGAGCACGAAAGGGCCGACATACTGGCTATTGGATCCTTGGAGTTTAAGGTTTTGTTGGATTATTCTCGAGATCAAACGATGACTATCAGGTTTCTCGGGTCGAGATGTTGGGTGGATACAATGCATGAGACAAGTTACGAACTAAAGACAAACAGAACCTATAGAATCAATCACAAATCATACCACGAATAGCTGCATAAACCAAAACCAGCCAAACGAGATAGACCGTTTGACGTTGACTGCAAGGAGAACAGAACGGGGAACTACGGGCGCCGAAAGCAGTCTGCCGGCCGTTCTCGTATACGTGTCGGCGTCGCCACAATCTACATCCGGAGCATGAGCCACAGTTTTGCGTAAGGCAAAGCAAGAAGAGGATGCGAGTATCAACATCAGCCACATCTCTACGGAGCAAAATCTTCATAGCGAGTCAGAGCCATGCGTTTTTGACATGCAGGCGTCAGGGATACATATGCGGGGCTGGCCAATGAGAAGAGGCAAATATGAGAGGATCTTGGGGGCGTGCGACGATGGCTTCTGTGAGTTTGTCGTGAATGGCTCAGGGGCCAGGGGCTAGGGGCTTGATGGTGGACTGCTGTGGGTATCGTGGGAGGATGGATGGATGAATGACTCCCTATGAATTTTCAGTGGTTGAACAAGATTTCATGGCTCCAACCAAGATCAACAGCGGTGTAGAGTAGCTTTTTTCTTTTTCTTTTTCTTTCATCAATGGAACGAGTAGATTAATGACATGCTTTCAGGAACATTCGAATGCAAACAGTCATGCTAAAGATCTCGTCACTTGAAAAGATAGAGCCATAAACTCAGTCAGACCACTAGCTCTTGCGATATACTCAGATGATCACTGCACATCCGATCCTCGATGCCCTCATGGCTGGATGAATCGAATAGACTAACTCAATCTCGACTTGGCTAACGAATCTACATACGACTGGCCGACAATACTGCCATTTAGTCTGGGTACACTGTAGTCTGTAGTGTAGGGCTGCTGTGAGTGAAGACTAAAATTGGGAATGAGGATGAAGATCCTGGTAGAGCTCGATGGGGATCTCCAGGGCTTGAACTTGAAGGTCAAGGGGGGGCGTTTAGTTTAGTGCAGGGGCCTCTTCGCTGGTATGCAGAATCAACCATTGATGCCTTTCTCGAGTTGGCTTCGGGGGGTTAAGATTTACTCTTATCGCCCCTGGATGGGTTTATTGATTAACCTTTCTTCCTTTGTCAGGGCAAGGTTTGCAAGGAAATAGATAGGCCGTAATCATCAGATCAGGCGTTTACTCTGTAAGGATAAGACTCTCCCTCGCGTGAGCCATTGGCGGTGATGCCCACCCTTTTTTTACCTGTGCATTCCTCAAACGGGTTGCTCCCGAGCCAAGCTAGTGGCGTCTGCCGACCGTCGGGATCAAGTCAGTGTCTGAAGTCTGGTGGTTGCATCTTGCAGCACACTCAGAGGACGATGTTGTGCAGGGGGGGTATTTTAGTGTGTCTCTTTCAGGCCTAGAGTATGCGGACTATTTTGCATGGACTGAGACAGATGGCAGTTTGATCTTCAAGGACGGACAGACAATGACCAAAGACAAGGGATGAAACGGGTTCATTTGATGGGCTATCGCTTAGAGGCTGGCTGATAGCGTCAGGTGAAGGAGGTCGGTGATTGGCGATTATCACTACATGCATCAATCACTAAGGTAGGGAGAGAATCATCATGAAGCTCGGAATGCATATGCACAAAATGGGAGGCCCTCTTGGCTCTGTGTGTGGTCTATGCATAAACGATAGGACTGGGTGAGTCTATTGCGGGATGGCCGCTGTGGATAGGATAGGATAGTCTAGTCTAGTCGTTGGTATCTACTGTAGATTTGAACCCGTGGTTTGATCTTGTGGATCGCCAAGACCTCTTTTTTTGAGGCATTGTTATGTCGGCCATTAAGTAACCGAGTATCTCGAGTGTTTGGTCTGTGGCTGTCATCCGAACGCCATCGGCCCCCTAGACGAAGCCATCACGAAAGGGAAAACAAGGCACAACCGAAAGCAGAGAGAGAGAACAGAAAAAAGAAACGGTCAGTGATGAGAGGAATGTGACTCGGTGGTGAACGACGCCCCGTCCGCTTTTCTTTTCTTTTCTTTTCTTTCCTTTCCACTACAGGTCTCGCTCGTTTGGATCTGTACCCAAGCGGTTGGGTCCAAGTAAAGCGCCACCAAGTCAACTTTGAGTCTCACGATGGTGATAATGGCTGCGCTTGATTGAAATAGTAAAGAAAAGGGAAGAGAAAAGTGGTCTGATAACCTGATAAACCTTCATAGTCTGGTACTCTATGTGTGTAGAACTTAAACTTAGACTACACACAGACCAGTTGAACAACGTGGAATTGAACGCATTGGCCTTTGTTTTAATTCCGGGCAGCTGGAATCAGATCTCATGTCTTTTTTGCTCCCTAAGGACAGGGTAGTTGATGATTACCCGGCTGGCGTTTGTGGTTGTGTTTCCTTTGGCTTCGCTTCAGGATAATTACCTTGTACCTAGACAGGATAAAGTGTCGCAAGTCAGCTCCTCTTGGCGTCTCACATTATTTGCTTCTGCCCGTCTAACTATAATTTTCTGTTTGTATGATTTGCGTAGGGTAGAGAGTGGCGCATGCAATGAATCGGAACAAACCAGTGATTTTATCGGGTTTAACATTTTTTTACCTAATGCAGGGCCTGAAAGGCAAAACGGGCTTGACTTGTATTCGAAGGCAGCCACAGGCACGGTACTGTATTAGCCAAAGCTTCTGCACCGGAGCCTTTGTGCCTGAAACACGTGTGCGATGGAAAATGCAAGATACGGCGGCTCTCGGAGCGAGATTGACCTGTCTTTGTCTTTGTGTCTCTCTGTGGTTGTGCTTGTACGAATGCTGCACGAGACGGGACGAGAGAGCCGAAACGCTGTAACCCAAGCCCAAGTCAATCAAAGTCAACCGCCACGATTGTACCACTTGTTCGTTGAGTTGTTCAAGCGGCCCGCTGTAGATACCGTACATGCATGCATGCATACAAACGGGGTTCCTTTGTAATTCATGCTTTATTATTAACGGCTGTGCATTTGTTTCGATGCCCAAGGGTACTGTACGTGCCCATACCATACATATATGAGCGCTTATTATATGGATGTTCAAGATAAACATATCTATAACCATGTTTGTAACTTGACTGAGGGGTTTCCTTGCTCGAGCCCTGTAGATCATTCAACTCGTGGTACGCGTCCAAGAATTGAAGAAATGCAGGGTCTTGATCTTGTCTCGAGTGGTTTCTCATCCGAGTGTTGATCTTTTGTATTATCAAGGTCTCTTGTCTTCGCCTCCCCCTCACCAAACGCAAAACACAAACACCAACCAGCCAGCCCCAGTTTTGCATCAGATAGCCCGGTTTCAAGTCAAGTTGCACCTCGACCAATCGTGGGATGCAGAGCCGCCCCAAGAAATGCCTGTAACCAGTTTCGTCTTGTTTGATGTTTCTCACAGCCAATCACGCGTGGACAAGGCAGCCCAGCCCCTGGATCTCTTATGCCTGTCAATGGGCTTGTCAGCGTTTAAAGAGATGCAAAGCCTGGAGATTCTACTGGCTGGAGGAATTCCTGGTTTCTAAAAACTCATTCATGGAGCCCTGCCGGGCGGTTCTTGGGCCTCGAGATGAGGACGTGTTTATGCCGCTTGGTTGGAGGAGGATTTATTCTGCCTCTGAAAGGGCTTGGCTGTGCTTCTATTCGTAGCCAGCGCATCGCTCGCAGAGAGCGTAATGAAAGTTACGGGTACTGTAATCCAAGGATCGTAATCAAGTCGAATGAGCCAATGAATTTCACAATCTCTATACTTTCGCGTAGACAATGTAGAATAGTCCTGGGCAATGTATTACTATTAAGATGCCCATCACTTCCGTTTCATCTTGTGACTTTTTTTATTACTATCTTCATCCCATCCATCCTTCTCCTACTCCAACTCGACTCGACTCGACTCCACCACCACCTCCTCTCTCTTGTTCGAGTCCTTTTGCGTTGTGTCTGGAATTCTTGGGCCCATCATATTTGTTTCTTGTTTGCCTTGCCGACGCACGTTTCGACCATTGCCGCATACCTCTGGCAGGTATAGCAAAATCAAAATCTCAATCTCATCCCTTGGACAACAATAATTACGTACTTGACCGTACAGCACTCACCGTAGAATCTTGACGATTCTCGCATATATCGCATCATTAATTCCCCCCGCCCGCCCGCTATCGATTCTCGTTTGGTGCAGGTTCACCAACCACCATCTCAACCCTTCAATACTTTGCGGAGGTGCAGGCTCTCTCCCTTTGTATGCAATCTTAAAAATTCCAGTCCAACTTCACCCTCTGGATTAATCAAGAACCGAATAACCAATATTTCTTCCCTTGTCAAGCCGGTCTTGATACAATCATTTGGTTATATAACTCTTGAGCTCTTTATAATTTTTGGAGTTTCTCATCACCATCACCATCTTCATCTACATCAATAGACTCAAGCTTTTCCCATCTTGATCTATCGGCCAACCCTGACTATCACCCACTCACGTCACCTATTTCAAATAACTCAACCGGAATATTCATCATTTCACTTTAACCACCATTCCTGCTCTCAACGCCTCCCCCACAACTGTCAGTTTAGACTCGCTTCTCGCCCAGATCCAAGTTCAAGCCACAGCAACCAAAAGTCTAAATCGCTTCATCTTATTCCCGCCCGAACAGTTCCTGAACGGCTTTGGAAAGGTGTCGATTATCTTTTTTCCCGCTATTCGCTCATCGCCGTGTCAAACACAGGGCCTCGATCGCCTTATCCCGTACCCGGCAGAACAAACAGCTTCCAGCGACATATCACTTCACGCACTTATCCGTTGGACCTCATTTAGATCCACGGCTACTGAATTCTGGACTTTTTTTTTTTTTTGGTATCAATTGTTTCTGGCATTTTAATTAATATCAGAATCAACCGAAACAAGGACCCACGGCACGTTTCTGAAAACAAACGCCAAATCAGTAACAATCTCGTTGTTCGGTAAAACGAACAAGAAAAGCTGAGACATAGCCAATACCGAGACGGACGCAGCACAGCAACGGATGAGACATTGACATTTTGCTTGCTACTTGTACTTGCTACGCCGCATCTGCAACGCAACGCAACGATACGCTGTACAAGGATCATCTGTCACTGTTGGGGTTTCTTCATAACTCCCTCCAAGCCACAGACCGCTCTCGTTTCGCCACCCAGCAAAACAGACAAGCTATTCAAGTTTTTGAGTGGCATCTGGCTCTATCACTTCAACTCAATCTAAGCTGAAGGCATCCAACCAAAGCATTTATCCCCCTCCCGGCCAGACCGCCCCAGCAGTTGTTAGTTGCTTGCTGTACATACGGTTCTCTCCAGTCCAGTTCACTGAATAACTGGACCTGACCTAGTCTCGAGACATCTCGACCCAGTGAGTGACCCCCTCTAAAACTCCAATCTAGCATCCCTGCACCCTGCACACCCCAGCCCAGCCCAGTCAGCCAAGCCAAGCCAGGCCCAAAAGCCCAGCCCGCTTGTGGCACTGGCTCGCTTTCGCTGTGAACCCCCTGTCGGCCTTGAAGTTTTCAGCGAGCATTAGAGACAGCAACGCGGCGCTCAGCCTCCAGCAGACACGCCCCCTGCCTCCCCTTCACCCTCCCACCCTCTCCACATTCACCCCCAAAACGTCACCTTAGCTCCATTACTTACGAAGCCAGCTTCTCTAGGGTCCTCACATGAGCCTCTGATCTCTTGATATATCTATCCTCACGCACCTTCATCTTGTTTGACCCCTGGTTCCTCTTTCCAGTCACATTCAATCGATATTAATCATCTGCCTTTTGCTTTTGCTTTTGATTTTGCTTTGCTTTGCTTTGCAATAGGTCAAGGTCAAGCAAGGCCTATCAATCCTTTTTAGGCCTATCTCTCAACTCACCCCCACCTTCACTTACACACGGTCCTCTCGTGTGTATATCTCTATACTATCCTCCCACTTATACAAATCTCCCTCTCCTCCCTCACCCAAACACATACACACAATGGCTTCTACATCATCACTACGATACCTCACCATGGAGGAACTCAACAAGACTGCATTGGAACAATTCGTCTATCAGCCTGTGGGTCGAGACATGATCACATACCTCGCTCAAGCCGCCCACAACGTCATCGCCTGCGACTCGACACTGATGCCTCCCGCTCCCGCCGAGCCTCGCCAGAACCTCCCAACTCCTCCTAGGAGTCCCGAGCCCCGAACCGTCCGATCCGAAGACGGAGCTCTCCCTTCCCTTGAGGAGTTCATCACACAGCTTGTCGTCTCTTCCAATGTCCAGGTCCCTACTCTCATGTCAACCCTCGTCTACCTTGGCCGTCTCAAGTCCAAACTTCAGCCCATGGCTCGCGGTCTGCGATGCACCGCCCACCGCATCTTCCTCGCTGCTTTGATTCTTTCCGCCAAGTATCTTAACGACAGCTCACCCAAGAACAAGCACTGGGCCAATTACAGCCACATCACCACCGAGTGCTACAGCTTTGGTTTTAGCCGCACTGAGGTCAACCTCATGGAGAAGCAGCTTCTCTTCCTTCTTGAATGGGATCTTCGAATTACTCAGGAGGATCTTTACCGGGAACTCGACGACTTCCTTGAGCCTCTCCGCCATAAGATCGCCGAGCGACATGCCAGGACGATCCGAAATCGCGAGGAGAAGCGACGACAGAAGGAGCTCTACGCAGCCTCCGCCCGATATCCCAGCCCAGCCTCTTCTCGTGGCCACTCCCGATCTCGAGGATCAACTCCCGAGCACGCACGAAACCTTTCTGGAAACTTCACTCCTCCCGGTCTAAGCTACAGCAGCTCTTCTAGCTCTTACGCCTCATCTGTTTCTTCTGGCCGCGCTTACTCACGAGCTACCACTCCTCTCGAGCCCTCTGAGCCTGAGCCTTACTACTATGAGTCTCAACAGGGCAGCCTCTACGACTCACCTGTTCAGATCGTTCCCGATGTTGACTACCCCAAGGCGCATATGCCTAGTGGCCGCATGCTTCCTTATGAGATCACTGCCGACGAGTACCAACAGTACCAGCAACTGCATGAGACTTCATCCAAGAAGCAGCAGCAACAGCAGCAGCAGCAGCGCTCAAGGCGCGGTATGTGGGGCCGTCTTCTCGGTGGTAGCGTCGCTGTGCGATGAACTACTACTCACGATCGGGCACACGCTTGATATCTAATGCATAGTCTTGGCGTTTACACGGACCGCTATTTGGCATTTATCTTTGCATACTTTGCGTATCGAAAAAAGAAAGCTTGGCATGGCGTCGGTCGGTTTTTCTTTTTCTTCTACATCTGCTTTCTTAGAGAACCAGATACACCATGAGATGGACGACAAGCCACTCAGCATTATTTCCTTTGTTCTATTACAGCTACTTTGTTTTCCTACAGTCTTTCCGATGGAAGACCGGCGTTTGTTGGGATTTGCATAAGACAGAAGCCTCCTCGGGGATAGGGGGGCGTGTGCATTATTACTATTGGATTACTGTTGTGGGATTAGGTTGGGTGGTTTCGGGATTACGCAGTATCAATGTTGTTTGACGGCCTTTACAAAGTCTTACGCCCCATGATTGGGACCGGTTATATGATGGGGTGAATAGGAATAGGATCAGGATCAGGATCAGGAGTAGGCATCATACACTGCCTCATTTTCAAAGGATTTGGATCATGGAGTTCAATGGGGTACAACAACAACATCTAGGAACAATACAATACAGATACCAATTTACAACTTAATATCATTTAACTCTCCAATACAAATCGGGCGACATACCGCGATCTACAAATGCAATGTTGAATCATCAAGAATGCCTTTTTTGTCCTGTCCTTGCCAGGTTGTCTGCAAGCCATTTTCTTACAGTAAATTGTGAATAAGCTCAGATGCTAATAATACGTCCAAGTCTGTTGGAAACGCCTTAAAATAAGCCTTCCTTACTGCCTGATGATCCGCCTTTACAGGGGTTCTCCCCCCTTCACTTTGGGGCCAGTTACCAATTTTGGTAGGCTTACCTGGTGCTTTGGCCAATCATGTAATCGTTTCTACCGCAAACAGTCAAATCCTTCGAATTCGGCCGATGTAAGCAAACAAATTTACAATTGTGTGCGTGCACCGCCGAATGCAAAGAGTTTGAAGAAAAACCATATGGTGATGATGGATGTATTGATAGGTAATCAAATTAAACCTGCATTTCTTCAATGACTCAAGAGAAATACTTGATGGGCGCACTCGGAGCCAGGGGGGTGTAGATAATGCCTTGCAGTAAAGCAGAGTACACCTAAGTCATAGTCTAATGGAGACGGTTGCGTATGCGGGTGGCGGCAAATACGAATCGAGCTTGTTTTATAGAGTTTGGTTTACTTGATACGAGGTTGGATCAGGGCATGAACATTGCCATGTTTCATTCGCAATGAAACGTGTTTTGAACTTTCTGCTTAACGTGTGTATATTTTTAGGTTACTCAATTTAATCATGCTTTAATTGCTTTATAAACTAAATTATTGTATGTACATTCTTTTAAACCCGTCAATGCTCCATAATGCAACTAACGCTCAATTGAGGGGAGATTAAAAATCGTGGCTGTGAAGTCATCACGGATCCCTCGGGCAAAGAACGACTCACGCACGCAGCGAAATGGTGTGAATGGCATGTCTGTAGTAACTTCCGTCGGGACCGAGAGAGACTCAGATTGGGTAAAACTTTCGAGAAAAGGTGATTGCGAGAATTCGTCTATTGGTTCACCAAATGAGATCGACACGATGGCATATGCATGGCACGGGGTGTGAGAGTGAATGAAGAGTAAGCTGTGCATATCTGAAAGACCCTGAATCTGATTGAGAATCTGGGGGCTGAGCTTGTACTATCTAAGCGATGACATAATACGCAGCTATACCGCTACTGTACTACTACTACTACTGCCCATGCTACTACTCCATGTCAACCTTGCGATAGCGAAATCCGACACCGGGAATCCGAGTCCGAAGGCTCAAGCTGCTTAATACGACACTGATGCTTGATAGCGCCATTGCGAGAGCCGCCCACACAGGATCCAGCCTTACGCGTTCCCCGCCAGAAAGGACAATCGGGTAGAAACACCCAGCCGCAACAGGCACAGCAAGCATGTTGTACACAAGTGCCCAGGCAAAGTTGACACGAATACGTCGAAACACGGCGCGGCTGAGATCCAAGAGCGTAACTACAGCCGTAAGCTGTGACGTTGCGAGCACGAAAGCCGCACTGCTAATGGCTACGTCGCTTCCCGTTCCTATGGCGATGCCCACATCGGCCGTTGTGAGCGCGGGGGAGTCATTGATCCCGTCGCCGACCATGGCGACAGTAGCGCGCTTGGTCGTCGAGCCGCTTGCGTGGAGAGAGGCTTGGAGTGATGAGATCTTAGCTGCCTTGTCTGAGGGGAGAACCTCAGCTAGGACATTAGACAAAGGTATGCCTACGCGCTGCGCCACCGCGCGGGCAGTCGTGACGTTGTCACCAGACAACATCCAAACCTGAATACCACGAGAGGTCAAGGCTTGGATGACAGGAATGGTCTCACGACGGATCGGATCGGAGACGGAGAGCGCTGCGGCAAGTGTCCAGCTATCGGCAGATGATGGCTTTATGGCGACTATAGCAACAGACTTGGCTTCGGATTTCCACGTCTCGAGAGATGAAGAGATGTGGGACGGCAGAGTTAGGGAAAAATCTTGCATGAGGAGTTCGTTGCCGACAATCATGTCCATCTCTTGGTCGTCAATGCCCTTGAACGAGGCTTTCATCCCTCTTCCAGCCAACTCTTCTAGATTGTCAACATTGCCAGCCGGAGCATCACCACAGAATGAGACAATCGCTTTGGCAATGGGATGACTGCTGTTCTCTTCAACAGCCTTGAGTGCTGATAGAAGAACACTGCCTTCTTCTTCACTTGATGCAGTGTCTGGGAAGACAATAGAATCGGTGATTTTCGGTTGTCCTCCCTCGGTGAGAGTACCCGTCTTATCAAACACGACACAATCAATCTTACTCGCCTTCTCAAACGCTTCACCACCACCTTTGGCAAGAATACCGTGCTTAGCTGCGATACCTCCGCCTACAAAAATGGCCGTGGGTGCTGCAAGTGCGAGGCCACACGGGCATGCAACAACAAAAACGGCAATGGCAAATTGGAGGGCAAACACCACCCAGCTGCTAGATGAGGTCTCCTCATGGCCTGGGACAGCGCCAGCAAATCCAAGCACCATCCAGACAGTCCAGGTGAGAACTGCTATAAGAGTAATAACAGGCACGAAATACGTGGTCAGAAGGTCGGCAATCTGCTCAATAGGCGCTCGTTTCGTCTGACCTTCCCGGACAACTTGAACAATCTGGTCAAGCATTGATTGCCCAGATGTACCCGTGACACGCATAGTGACGGCTGCTGCCTTGTTGATTGTTCCAGCAAAGATTTGATCCCCTTCTGCCTTCTTGATAAGTCGGGATTCGCCAGTGAGACTCGATTCGTCAAAGTTGGTCTCTCCACTAATGACAATACCATCGGCAGCAGGTGATGCGCCATGCGGCACGCGGATGATATCTCCAGAATCAAGTTGATCTACAGGTACAGTGGTAGTGATTTGACCACCACCAGCCTTGTCCGTATCAATGAGGAGAGCTGTTGTTGGACGAAGTTTGCCTAGCATTTCCACTGCATCGCCAGTCTTGGATTTACTGTACGACTCGATGAGTCTCCCCGCAAGAAGGAACAGAGTTAAGAAGACGACAGAGTCAAAGTACATTTCTGCTCCAGATCCACGATGCTTTCTCCGAGATGCCCCTGCGGCTATCATCTGTGCGACCGATGAGAGATAGGCTATGCTGGTTCCCAGTGAAACAAGCATATTCATGCTGCCGAATCTGTAGAAACGTTGCATAACGGGCATGCGGCTTCCCTTCCGCCACATTGATCGTACTTCTTTGATTGCTCGAATATGAAACACATCGGCGGCAAAGAAATACACCGGTGTAGCAAGCGCGAAAAGACAAATGTCGAGACGGCTGAGCCCAGATACCCAAGGCTTCATTAGGTACATCTTTCCGTGGTTGGAATCCGGCAGCAAGCTCATGTAAACTATACCTAGAACAAAGGTAGGGATAGCGAAAATGATGGTAAGAATCTCACGATACAATAGGGCTCGCTGATGCTTGGCTCTGATGATTCGAGAACGCTCCTCGAGCGTGGGGGGATGATAGATTGAGGATTTGAGAGACTTGTCGGCAGCTTCAATAGCTTGCAGGATCTGCCTGATGGTAAATCTAGGAGCATCAGGCGTGTATCGGATTCTTATAATGGGATTCTGGATAGTAGGCTCTTGGAAGATTTGAAGTCGACCCGGAGCAAGACTCTTGAGGGTTGTGACGATTCGCTCTGGGCATCGCTGGCAAAATATGCCATCAACACTCACTTCGACCTCACGCTCATTAGCCGGCACCCGTTTCTCTTGTAAATTGACAACCTCGTCGATTGTAGCATCGTATCCGAGACCCTCGATGGCATCAACAATCTCTTGTGCTCGATCTCCATCCGTACAATCGATAGTTGCGCTATTGGAGACCAGATTTACAGCGACTTTTGTGATCCAGGGACACTTTTCCAACTCTTGAGTGATTGTATTGACGCAAACAGCACATGTCATGCCGCCGATAGACAGTGTGACTCGCCACGACGCAGTAGGCGATGTTTCTGTAACAACTTGTTGGAGGGGATAAGGGATAGAGGAACGTCTGGTAGGGGTATCAGATACAATAGAAGATACCCGAACCAGTCGTCGTTTATCATCAGATGGTGACTTTTCAGGGATCTTGTCGGATTTGCATGCTTGGCAATTTTGGAGGTGAGCAGCACGAGCTGCCTCTATTGGCAGAGGTGAGACTTGTGGACGCCAGAAGTGAAAGAAAGAATCCAACCAGCCATCCGAGTGTTCAGCGACGCGGCTGCTCTCCCCGTCAACCTGGGAAGTGCGATAGAGATCATTTGCAGCTTTCGCGGTGGTATTGAGGCCACAAATATCAAAACCAGCGTCTTGAAGTACCCCCTGCATGCTGCCAACCGAAGCCGCAGAGTTTTCCTTGTGCTCTACCGTGACGACCGAGGTAACGAGATTCGGAGAAACCCATAGTACATTATCGCCAAAGGCATCGCGTAAAAGGGAGTGAATTAAGGTGACACAGGTCGGGCAGTGGAGGTTTCCGAGCAGATAGGAAGTAGTGACAACGGGGTTCTCGGATGTCATATTGGTGGCGTTTCACAGTCGAGCTCTGTGTATGTTGTGATAAACTATAAGTTGAGAAGCACTTGGCGAAGATGTTTTCGATTCACGCTGGGTGATTGAGCGACACAAGCGTTTGCTGGCTGGTGTTGTTTTGTTTCAAGCGAGGATGAGAAATGAGTCCAAGTAATTGTAGATGTATTGCTAAGGATTTCTAATTGTCTCGAGGCGCTTCTATTGCCAGTATTTATTAGCATGGCGTTGTGGCCAAAAACCGCACAAATGTCGCAAATGATGACTCTATCGTCACGACGCTTTGTCACTAGTGTAATTTGATATTAGCGGTGCGTTTGATGTTGTTATACCTCTGATTTGATCATTGGAACTTAAACTGAGTCAGTCCTGTGAGAGCATATGAGTGATAGGCCACAACAGAAAAATCCGTCTCAATTTGTTTTTCTTTCCTTGTGTTCAAAGGACCTGTTTGCACCTTCCCTCGGTCAATCCAAGGTGAGCAACGAACGTCTTGATCGAGATAACGGCAGAGCAACGGGAGCTAAGCCCAAAATAGTTAAGCGCGCATGAGCCGTTTGTGCCGTCAACTCATGACCCAGCCTCCTGCGTCAATGTGCGTTGTTGGCTCTTCAGCTTCAAAGTAATAAGACATTCCAATTAGTCAAAGCATGGCATGGCATGGCATTTGCCACGTAATTGCCTGAGCAACTGCATAGTGTTCAAAGTCAATAAAATATCATCATATTTGTAGCAGTGCATCGCTGAGACAGATGCTGTGCTAAAAGTCAATCTTCAAACAATAATTGTCCCAATAGCTAGAAGCTGCTTCAAACTTCTTCTCCTTAGATAAACAGCATAGTCTATACATACTTGGAGAAACATGAGCATGCCTCGACCGATCATACCACTCCAACGTGACTGACGACAGGCAGAAAAGTCCCTGATCAAGATTGTTGCGAGTCCGTCAAAGAAGCCAAACAGCAGAAACTAGACTACCTGTATTTAGCCAAGACTTACAAGCGACGAAGGATGGTCCGACTAGAATTGCAAGGTTGGAAAAGAGCGCACTATATGGATCTTTCAAGTCGAGTCGACAGATGGTTTCTCGTAGGTATCTGGCCAAAGCTCCAGTCAGCTCGTGTGATCTAGGTCTGGATTCCACTGAAGCCAACGGAAATCAGTAGTTACTGAGTTGTGGTAAGACGTTGGGAGCATCCTAGCATGGCTAGGAGCCAGGGCACCGAGAAGACCCATCCGCCAGATGTTTCTCTCCGGGGACCAGTATCAAGACTGCCACCCTGCCCATGACCTCTCCCCAAGGTTGCTTCTCAGGGGCATCTTTAAACGCTGTGCACTAACGGCTTGTCATAAACCTAAATTTTATAAACGACAGTCAACTACCTAAACGAAGCTTTCTCCTCTACAAGTCCGAGCTTGTCTCAACTCCAGGAAATTGCGGAGAAGTTGCTGATTGTTAAGATTGCATTACGTACAGTTTCAACTTGCCATCCTAGAGGGAACAAGAAGCCCTTCCTATGTTGCGGGGGATCCAATTAGCAGCAGGATACCTTCTTGGCCTTCGTCTGGGGGAGGGGGCAAAAAGGTAAAGGCCAGAGACGGATATAAGCGGGCTGGCATTAGCATTGCCTGCAATGTATCATGGTCAGATTATGACCCCAATACCAAGCTTTCCAACTCTCCAACCATCCTCCGCAAAATCCTTTCATCTATCTTCCAAGACTTTTCCAAGACTTTCCCACATGCCCTTTGCAGTATGATCAGTTCCCCATCTCACTACTCGCCAAGCACACTGACGCCCGCAGACGAGATTGTGACATTGAAAGCTTGTTCTCTTCGCTATCACATCTTTCAAACGTTCCATACTTGTAGCTTCGTTGTCGTTATCCCTCGTCTTTCGATACCCAACGTAGGTATATCTTTTGAGGAGAAACGAGAAGCGCCAATGCGCTATATGGTAATCCTAAGTTGGTTGACTGTGACGACGAGTCAAGCAATCCTATTCACCTAGGTACCTTGTTCAGCGGGCACAGGTGGATTTTCAAACGTAATAAGTCGGTTTTTTGCTGGGTGAAGGTATTTTCGCTTCAAAGGTATGAGATACGCTCTTTCATAAATGTGAAATTTGTCCGTGTCGACCGTTGCCTGCAGGATCGTCCGGGTATTGAGCCACAGAGGGATAAGTCCAACATTCATAACATTTACAATTATCTCTCGTTGTGAATATAGTCCTCGGTTGGAGCAAATCGAAACGAAATATCGGGATCACGAGGGTCGCTGCACCGCGTTATGGAGGAATTTCCCATTGTCGTATACTGACCGGCCCCCAAATGTCGACATAAGGCGTGGCCGCTCTTCTGAGTAAATTTCCAGAACCTTTTCTTTTTTGGGGTACCGGGTGGTTGCACGGAAGCTACTCCAAACAGGCTGCTTATTAGCGCGCAGGATACAAATTACTGGTACCTATTTTCCATCTTCCGCCGCTTCTGCAGTACCTGGTTCGTTCGGAACCTGAGTCCGGTTACGCTTAATCGCCTCATGCGGCAATTGTCAGGATGACCATGCCTAATTATCTCCTGACACTGCCTGCGAAAAGGCCTCCTTATGCAGTCGCCATCTCTTATAGTGTACGTACGTCTTGTAGCTAGAGAGGCTTTGAAAGGCCGGTGCCTTGAGTTCTCATAAGATCGTTCCGAGGCAATGGGTGACATGGGTTCTTGATGGAGCGTAGCAATTGTTCGCGTGACAATTTAAGATATGGTGGTCGGCCAAGAGAACGGGGCAAAAGATATATCCACACGGAAGCCGTGCGCTTTGATTTTGAGAGACGTTCAACAGGCTCCTACGAGGCGTTGTTTGACCAAAAATTAGCCGCCGTGTGAATCAGAGACTTCCTAAGCCAATTCCCGATAGACTCCATAATAAGAGCGCGGTACAGTAGGAGCAAAATCCACGGAGAGAAGCCCCCAAATTTGGTTACAGGAAACCATGTCAGGGTTCAGCTCAGAGTTCCACTCCAGGGGAAAATAAGGACTGGCACCGAGGCCCTTGCTTCAACTTCTGGGGTGGAGACGTAAATATCGTAAATAGGTCGGGCTTGTTGAAGACGGCTGATTCAGAATTGGTGAGCGGGTGCCCTGGGACTGAGAGTAGTGTTACTACGAATAATGGAAACTACTGACCTCAAGTACTTTCTAACCCCTTCTGTGCCTCAACAGGCTTTCACTGTGGTGTGCTCCTGTCCGAGGAGTGCATGATGGCGAGACAAATCATTTACCGCTCCCAAGTACGAGAATTAAGTTGAATCAGACTGCCACTGCCATTCTATTAGCAACAACACCAAGCCGCCTAGCAATGCCGTTAGTCATCATCCACTCCAGTACCGCTAGTTGAAGAGCCTAAGCACGCCACGCTGCTCATTCTCTTCTTGTGTCTTTGTCGATTGACGCGATGCTTCTGCACAAAAACCCTGTCTAAGCCATAATAGCTATCTCTAGCAACAACCACTCGAATTTGATGCCTGACACCTTATCTCTTGCTGAGATACGCGGGAGTCTGACTATTTCTCGGCACTGCGTTATCACTCTTGGTATTTCGTAAAAGATGTAATTTCTCAGGATGCACTGCGTGCTTGGCTAGATAACACAGAAACTCATGCCCCGTCTGTGCAATCCCCATGTCTACGGCGTGGGACTCATCCCAGTAATGCATGGTACTCTGTCGTGTGTGGCGGCTTGGCTTGGGGATAATGTACAACATGTTATGGGCTGGAATAGTGCCTCGACTTCTTGGCCCTCTTGGCTCTTCTTTTCGAACGACTCGTCGGCTTGCGCTTTCTCTTGGCATCGTCGCCTCCTCGGGCAAATCCCCAGCACTCAGTCAAACAGTGCTCCTTGGTCTTCTCCACATTGTCTGCCAACAAGTGACTCTGGGTCGGCTTACCCGAGCCACCAGGTTATCAAGATCAAGGAGTTGATGCTTGTCGTCTTGGCAATGTAGATAGAATTTCGTAATGCTCACCTTCTGTTCTTAGCCAGGCCAAGCTCAAATGTTTCCCTTGGATGTGTCCCATCTTTGCTGATTTCGGCACGCGACTCTCTGGGCAGTTCATCCATGCCCTGGTGTCACTCTCTTGACAGAATCTCTTGATGCTCCATAACATCCGCTCCCATGTAGTCAACTCGGCTTGGCGATGGGGTGCCATGAGGTATAAAAGTCAAGGCGTGCTCTTGATGTTTGCCTGTGAGTCCCAGTATCAGTCTCCGCCTCCTTTCCATCACTTGTCAAGCTCTCTAGCAACCCACTCTTGTCGTTAGTTCTTGAAACTCAGGCCAAGCTTGTTGTTGTTGCAATGGACACCAAGCAAGAGGTCAAGGAGGTCCCTGAGACACACCCAGTGCAGGTGCCTACCAACTCTAGCAACGACACTCCTCACGATCATGCCGAGGAAGAGATTGTGAAGAAGCCGTGGTGGCATGGCTTCAAGGAGCCCGGCTCAGCTCTTCAAATCATCGTAGCCGCACTGCTCGCTATTGCCATTGGTGTAGTCATCGCTACCCAGGTCGACGATATTCCAGAAGCTGTTCCCGTCATCGTCGGTATTATTGGTAACATGTGGTTGAGAGCCCTCAAGGCAGTTGGTAAGTTCCTGTGTGATACGAAGCCAGAAACAGCTGCTTCGCTTGAGGAGTTGGCCACTGACAAGTTGCAGTCCTTCCCCTGATCGTTTGTTCCATGTTGCTCGCTGTGACCAGACTTCGAGAGATGTCCAACGGAGGTTCTCTTCTCGCCAAATGGACCGTCGGATACTATATCATCACCACTCTCATCTCCATCACCCTGTCTTGTATCATGATGGGCCTCGTCTGGGCCAACCAATACTCGAATGTTGGCAAGACCGCCCTTGAGGAGGATGACTCACTGCCCGACACCAGTGAGCGCCCTATTCACAAGGTCGTGGAGGACATGTTCTTCTCTCTGATCCCTGCGAATGTGATTAAAGCTTTGGCCGAAGATCAACTGCTTTCAGTCATCATCACTGCTATTATCGTTGGATACCTCATTGAATCCCCTCGCTCGCCCATCATTCGTGTCACCGAGGAAATTGAGCGTATGATCACCAAGATCATCACGTTCCTCATCATGGTGGCCCCTATTGGTGTTTTCTTCCTGATCTTGCCTAACCTAATGAAGCTTGACATTGGTGAGATTGGCATGAATCTGGGTATTCTCATCGGTGCCACTCTGTCCACCATGCTCATTCATATCCTGATCATCGTGCCCATCATCTTCTTCGCCTTCACCAAGATGAATGCTTATTCGTACTGGTTGAAGATCTCTCCTGCTTGGATCACTGCGTGGGGATCGGCTTCGTCTGCCGCCACCCTGTCAGTTACCCTCAAATGCGCCAAGGATCGTGGTATCCCTTCGACCATCTATAAGTTCAGTTGCCCTCTTGGTTGCCTGATCAACATGGACGGGTAAGTTTTCGTCCCAAACTCATATTTGCACTGCCAGATTGACCTATCAATAGTACCGCCATCTACCTCCCTGCCGCGGTTGTCTTCCTGGCTGCAACCCAGGGCCAAACCTTGAGCCCTGCTGACTATGTCATTGTTGCGCTGCTGTCAACGTTGGCATCCATTGGTGTATCTCCAATCCCTTCGGCCTCGCTTGTCCTTTCAATCATGATTGCTCGCTCAGTCAACGTTGAGCTTACCGAAATGTATGCGGTCATCGTGGCGATTGATTGGTTCCTTGACCGCTTCCGAACGGCCGTCAACGTTTCAGGTGATCTGTTCGCCAGTATGATCATCTACAAGATGACCAAGATTGAGGACCCGCCTGAGATTGTCGAGCAGAACGCCCGAGAGGCTGATGACAGCGAGAAGGATGCTTCCAACAAGGTTTAGGAAGGGGCCATGGATGAAGTCTTTATAGCCGGCGTTGTAGCGTTAATTTGAATCTTCGGAAGGTCTTTCGTTGGATGAGGTAGTTAAGAAGAAGAAGATTTGATTAAGATCGTTGAAACGAGAAACACCTTAAGTAATTTGTCGAACTCCGATGTGTGAGTAATGAATGTGATGACTCAGGCCAAGAATATGTTGACAGGGAAAGTGCAGATGAGCATAAAGCTTGGTCCGTAGGTGAGATGTATGTTGCATGGCGAAGGAAGATTCTTGGCACAAATAGCAGCATAGGGATATAAGTGCCTCGGAACTTAAAGGCCTGAGTACTAAGTCAGAAGAAAACAATGGGCAAAGCGCATGTGTTTGCTTTGGCATATTTTGGCGTGCACAATGTGGAAGGGCTGAAAACATAAAACAAGAATGGGCAATAGAGGAATAATGAACAAAGAACAAGATAAAGTCTTGGCCAAACTCAAGCAAATGAGGATATGAGAGATATATAATGGAGACGGAGGATTGATGAGCCTAGCCTAATCTAGGTAGGTAATAAAGCTGACCTTCCCGTTTTCTGTTTCTGTTGCTTCTAGACCTTCTAGACCCCTCGACGCGCAATTATTCAAAGATTGGGAGAGGTCCAGTACGTCAGCACCTCATGCTGTATTGGAAATAGAAACGATACAAAAGCAATTGAAGAAGTCATATTAGGAAGAGAAATTTTTAATATTGCTAACAAATAAAAAGCTGAGGCTGAGGCGAAAATATTGATCAAGAATTCTCCAGCCAGATTATACCCGGAATTGTTTTGATTTGGGCCATAGAAGCTCTTATGAACGTGTAAGCGGAAACTTATACAATATTGTGAGGAAAGTGCTAAGGTGAAGCTTTACCCAAATGATGCCACGAAAAGCGAGATGAAATCAAGAATAACTGTACGATATGCTAGCAAAGGGAAACACACCTTTGCCGACAGACCTTATTCCTCATAGTGTGCCAGCTTGTTGGATTAATCTCAAGGTCATGGGTTCGAATCTCGCTGGGCTCAGAAAAATAGTCCACTTTTCGGACTTTCGTGTAACACCAATGGATCCATCCACTTCAAGATCACAGGCGCGCGAGACAATAACTGGACTATTGCCTGCTGTTGCCTATCGTTGCCTGCAGGCAGCAACTATTCACAGCCAATAAGCGACACAATTGTTCCCATTTACAGTGAAAACAACAGTGAACAATGACAGTGGCTCAAGCACAGGTTTCCTTCTCTCTCTTTTCTTTCTCTCTTTTCTTTTTCTTCCTTTTACAATAACAACGCCAGAACGGACTGGGACGGATCGCACTGCAGCCGGTATAAAATTCCGAAACCTACCCTCCAAACGAGCGCATCTGCCTCCTTTTAAGGAAGGATCGGGGATTGCAGAAGGGACTCCCTTGCTCCTCGCCAACGTACCGGGAGGGCTTGTCAGTTGCCTGTTGTGAGACCGGTCCGTTTTGTGCTTTAGTTCTTTATAGGTAGAGTTTATGTCCAAGTTTGCCAATTATTTGGGTCCCTGAACATTCTCTCTATCAATAAGTCTGACCTTTTCGACCTTTGTAGGATTAATGCAGTAAGTACTACCTGCCCCAGCTTACTAATACTTTCCTATTGCAGACATGGCATCTTCGCAGTTGCTATGTATCGACGACATCGCGACACCCATTACTTTCGAGTAGGACTCAGAGAACGGGAGCAGATATCTCGACAAGCCTATCTCTGATAAGAAACCCTTCAAGCTTCTAGTCAAGCTATCTCATCAAAATCAGCGCGGATTCCTTGTCTTTGAGTTTCCGCTCTACCTTAAAGGCGACCAAAATCTATCGCACATTTACCTCCCCATTGACACAGACTCCCTATCCTCCTTCACCTACTCCCTCAATCCACAGGTCTCCGGCCAACTCGCACAACAATGGCAAGGCACCATCGCCAAGCTTACCTTTCAGCTGAGGCCCAACTCACGTCTAAACACTCTCTCTTCGACAGCCGCCGACAAACCTCTCATCCCAAAGGGAGCAAAGTCAGGCACGGTGCTCGACGGTCTCCGTCTATTCACCAGTGCCAAGGAATTCAGCGCCTATGTCCAGAAGACCGATCTTTCAGAGTCTACACTAGATACCATTGCCAACTTGACCAATAACCAGCAAACAGACATTCCTTACATGCCGGATGAATTCAGCACGTTGTTTCCAGATATTAACGCAAAGCCTATCGGCTGGTTCGATGAGGAAGCATCACCTCCCGCATATAAGCCCAACATCTAACACCTACCTGACGACTAGCTTATACCTAACAATCAGAACAAACGACGTCGTATCTCTAAAGGCCTAGATACTTGTCTAGATATTTACGATATAATAGAAGGCATGAAACGCCAAATTCTTTAAATAAATAAGGAAAGATAACAAAATAAGGGCAAGATTAATGAAATTGCCCATAAAGCGAGAAAGCAGAGACAGCAAATTCTTACTATAAAGAAGTAAATCTATAACTTGGAGAACAGACATAAGGAGTGTATTAAGAAAATAAAGAAAGATATTGAGGATTTGCAGCGAGATGTATTTTAAGTCACTACTAACTACGAAAATTACGATGTGGTCCTCTCCGATACGCAAGAAGATTAAGCGGAATTACAGAACACTTTAAAGGGTATTAAGGAGGATTTCGATGGGTTAAAAAAGGACTTTAGGGAGAATATAGAAAAGGTTGAGGATAATATTCGTCGGGATATTGTGGCTAAGATGTCAGTGGGTAGGAGTTAGGATTAGCGCTATTATCCTTTACTATGTGACTTCTAAGGTGCGTTCTATATTTTAATGATATTTGATTATGGCTAATGTATCTAGACATACGGATCTGATGGATAGTGTTTTGATTTATTTGTTCGATTGCATCTTTCTCCCGACATCAAGGAGAACTCTAACAATCGCTCCGAGATTGGGTAGTATGGTGAAGCTTTGAGATAATTGGATTAAATAGATGATTATTTTGGGGATTTGAACCTTGAATAACTGGGACTTGATGGACATGGACTTGAGCATGCTGGATACAGGGGTAATGGCTATTATAGCTCTATGTTTGGGTTACTGTTAGCTTGCATCACTCTATTGGAGTTTTGCTGTTACTATTTAATCTCAGTATGTTTTCGTATGCCATACGATTTCTGTTCGCCAATTTGTAATATTCTCCTTATAATTCTATTCTATCTATTGTTCTGTGACAACCAGTTGATTGCACCGAGGTGAGCTTGAGAATGAGGTTTAAGAAACCTTATATCGGCCAAGATGAGATAGCTAAAGTAAGACTAATTTATGTGGTTGGCCAGCTTTAGATAAGGGAAATGAAGCTAAGATAGTATGGTTGGGTTGATCTGGACTCTAGATTTCCTGATATGTTTGTTATTGCGAGAAATATTATTAAAAGTATATATCTGTATTTATGTACTGAGAATGAAAACTTTAGATACTGTGTAATAGTGATTTACATGCGATATGGAAGTTTCCTACGGAGATCTTAGCCGATGAGGGCGGCTGCAATTGGAGGTTGTTGTGGTGGGGAAGAGGGTTGAGAATTGGTACAGTGAGAAAATTTGGGAATCATGCCGTGACGGTCTGAGGCTGGATGATTTTCACAGTCGACGGGACGCTGCGTCAACTAACCTTGGGGCTGAGCACGTTGACCTTTCCTTGTCAAAATATAGCATCTAGTCGAGTCATTTGCGGACATTTCTGTTTGCCTAACTCTTAAACGTGTCCTTGTTCCTGTTCTGGGTATCCTGCCATTTCCCTACCAGTATTCGTGAATTCGGACCGTGTCGATCGGCCCTAACGGGAACAAAACTCATTCCACCCTCCAACTCTAGCACAATACCCCAGCAAATTTTTTAGTCTAGCGGGTCGGTGGTTTCTCAGGTGGTTGAGGTACTGAATCATTTGACGAAAGCGAAGAGCTTTATCCATTGTAGGCCTAGGAGGGGTTTATAATTGGAAGGGAGCTTGTTGGTGAGATAGAAACAAAAGATGTAAAGATAAAACCCACATCAAGACTATACACCGAAGTATCATACCCAGACTCATCTCCCTTCTTCTTATTTCCGATTTCCATTCTCCTTCCACCATCCTTCTATTTCTCGTCTACGACCATTCCATATCTTATCTCAACTTCATCCGTACCCTTGCTGCTCACCATCTTGAAACCGATCCAAGACATTCCACCAACCATCATAATACACCTTTGCGAACATCGCCAAGATGGACCATATCTCTACGGGCGTGTTTCATCTCACTTTGCGATAAACATACTCATCAATCAACATGATTCAGGCCAACCATTCCCAAAGGCAATTTAATAATATCTAGCCTCAAGACCTTCGACACATCACGAACCATCGCATGATATGAGCCGCCGCAGACAGCACTACGATGATCAAGCCTCTAAACCTAAACTTGTCAACAATGAGAAGCAAACTTGACAGCTTGACCGCAGTATCGGCGTTAAGTTCAACATGATTAGCTAAGGGCATTGGAAGGTCCTGCAAGGTGAGATGGTATCGTCTATGGCCAACACCCGCAAGTTTGAACCTGCAGACGTAATACTGCGACACCAAGGAAATGATCTTGTGGCGCTGGCTAGATGATATTCGGCTTTAGTGGAAGTGATGGGCTTCATGCTGAAGAGCTGTTACAGTTCAATTCTGGACACATTGATTGCCCAACAGTTCCCTATTGTTCGTCATTGCTCAAACAACCTTTGAAACGCCACATTCTCCAGTATTCTCAAACCGTTTATACTGGAAATGCCGTTTCCTCCAAGATCCAACTGATTGTCATACTTGCCCATCGCCATACCCATGAGGAACGGGCCAAGTTTCTCCGTGGGGCTATGCAATGACTGAAGTACGGTTCTCATGAGGGGGCCCATGAAGAATCCAAAGGCGTTATGAAGTTTTCCAGGATTGGGAATGTATGGCTTAATGGCTTCGTGATTGGTTGCATCTACGCCAGCAGGACGTACAGATTCGATGTGAAAGCTTGGAGTTTGCAACTCAGACAGAGCCCTCTCGGTCTCCCCTTTCACACGACCGAAGATGGGTGTGAATGAAGTCGGTTCAAGGGTGGCTCCGTGGCCAGAGACGTATATGAAGCGAAAAGGCTCGTTACTTGGTGATATTTTGGAAAAGGCTTTGGCGGCAGCAAGGGGAAAGTCTTTAGTGATGGTGACATATTCACTTTGTCACTTTGTCAGCTTACAGACTCAGGTCATTGGCGATGATGGAGACGTACTCTTTTGTCACTTTGAGCTGGCTGATGCCCAATGCCCAGACAACACCATTTGCGCCTTGCAGTTGATCGATGACTTGTGAATCGTACGTCGTAAAGTCATTGTGGGTGATGACATTGACTCTAGAATCACCTGCCGCCATAGGCACTGGCCTGCGGCTCAGTATTGAAATCTTGGTGATATCTTTCGATTTGAGCATAGCATCAAGGACGCCAGAGCCAACGAGGCCAGTAGCCCCAGTCAGGATAAGATGCATGATGATTGAGAGTGATTGAAGATTTAGGGTATCACTGGATAATTGAAGAAATGAACAAACAGAAGGGGAGTAAGGATATGAAACCCAAGTTCATGAAATAGACATTATCACATAAGCCATAAGCCATAAGGTCACTTGACAGCGAATTCAAGGGTTTTTTAACATGCTTACTGTCGGGATTCACAATGTATCTCCATAGTAAGCCACGGATTTAGGATCTAACGTTAAATCCGTGTTTGCCCACTATCGTAAGCTTCTTTAGTCTAAGCTTCAAAAAAATTCAAGCTTATGAAAATACAGAGCAAAAGTTCAGGCAATTTATTATATTACCAATGTTTGTGCTAGTAGAAACGAATTACTGACTTGCTGAATCCTGTAGCTCCTTCGACATAGAACATCTGGACTTTTAGAGATATTAAAGTCCCATGCAGGGATCAAATTAAACGTGCAGATGTGACGCTACACTAACTTAGAATAGTCTAGCGTCCATTCAATCCACTTTTGCGTGTAAGCTGCTGGGCGCTCGGCGCTGTCTAAAACTTTCAATTGCGGTTACGCATGTACAGCCATCTCTTCACCAGAAAGTCTCAATACAACTTGCCCTGGGTCTTTAATATCCTGCACGAGCGATAATGACCTAACTATCATTATCTCGTTACTTGTAGTTCGTAATATTGGGCCTCCATTCGCTCCCTACGGGCCATCGTTCTATATTCTCCTCTTAAAACTGGTGATTTCTCCTACTCGTCCGTGTCATAGATGCTCTTGTATAACTGGCTGAATCAACGTGATCGCTCAAATATACCAGTGCTTGTATCAAGTGCGATTATAGCGACAGGATAGAAGCCTTTAATCTCAAACCAACACTTACCCTCTGGCTGGCTGCTGTACAGAGTCCAGATCCTCTAGGTGACTAGAACAAAGGCCAATACGAGGCCCCCCACTATCAGTGTCCATCCATTCTTAAGAATTTGGCTAGCAGACCAGAGATTGAAGGCACCCTTCAAAGTCCCTGTATTGGTGAGTCTCCGGGAAGAGTGCAAAAGTATATCTAAAGGTGGGACAAGATCTTGTGCAAGATTTAGAACCCCATCGGCCTCGCTACGAAGCATCGTAGACTTGGCTCGCGGGATAGGAAGTTTTGACAAGATTTAACTCTGATGCAGTTGCTAACGCAGCCCAAAATTTTGGATACCCATGACTTGAACATCCAGGCTTCCATGGCATGGCCAACATTGAGCGATGTCACAAGATTGATGGACCACAAAGGTTCCCAGTTCCGAATAGCTAGTATTGATAATGGTAAAGATTGAATCAAAGTCTAGATAAATGAAAACAGATCTCTATCCCGTATATGCTTGTTTTTAATCCCAAACGCCTTGCTTGATCATTCCTCTGGTCCGCAGTCTCTTATTCTAATGGATATCAGGCTAAGTAAATTGAGAATTATCTGCTTTGAGCAAAATTGTTGTTGTTGGCGATGCGGTTTGGTGAACCTCGACGGCTACCGAGGACCTTCTTGGTAGTGGAGTACTTTTTGATGTATTTCGTCGTAGTGTCAACGCCAGTGATGCCGTATACTGATTGCGCATACAACACGAGACCAGCGACGTGGGGTGTGGCCATCGAGGTCCCACTCTGAATGTAAGTACCGTTGTCGCTGAGATATGAGGCAGAAACAACGTCGACACCTGGGGCCATGAGGTCTACAGATCTGCCATAGTTGGACCAGCTTGGGATCCTCCAGCTCTTGTCAATGGCTCCAACCGTGATGGCCTTGGGAGCTGATGCTGGAGATACCATCTTGGCATCTTTTCCCTGGTTTCCAGCGGCAACCACACAGATGACGCCAGACTGGGCAGCGTTCTTAATCATGTCGTTCAGAGCGCCAGACACACCATCGACAGCCAGAGAAAGGTTGATCACTGAGAACTCTTGCCTGTTCTTCTTAATAATATCGTTGATGGCCCACTCAAGGCCGTTGAGAATAACCGAAAGATCGGAAGAGCCGCCCTGAAAGACCTTGACGGAAATGACCTTGGCCTTCTTAGCAACACCGAACGTCTTTCCAGCAATGGTTCCAGCAACGTGAGTACCATGGCCCAGTCGGTCAACATAATCCTTTCGGAAAGCCGTCCAGCCGTTCTTGGCTCGGCCCTGGAACTCCTGATGGGTAGTACGAATACCGCTGTCAACAACGTAGGCAAATGAATCGGTGCCGCTCTGCTTGTGGTAGAGATAGTTCTGGTAGCCCTTGTTGCGATGTGAGATAGTTCCGAGGCCCCAGGTACTTGACTTCTGGTCGATTTCACTTCTCTTTTCAAGTTGATCATCTTCGTCCTCATTTTCGATGTCCTCGACATCTTGGTTTCCTTCTGCTGGTTGCTCTGGTTCCACTGGTTGTTCTTGACGCTTGGAAGCGTTCCATGTCAACTTGACTCTACGGTCAGGCTCAACGCGGGCGACCTGTTTCCGTTGTTAGACTTCAAGCACGTTATAGTAATAATTAGAGCTTACCTCAGGGCTCTTCTTAATTTGCTCGACCGTTACATCGTCGAATGTGCCAGAGTATCCGTGAAAACCAGCCTCGGTCTCAAATGTCTTCTCAACGCCATTGTCGCCATCACGCTTCTCAAGACTTCTCTTGTGAACGTCGCCAACCCATTTTAGATGAGTCTCAACTGCGGGGGCCTTGATCTCAGACTTAAGGGTAATAATGTAGCTGCCAGGGATTGTACTGTCGACGCCGGAAGAAGTTGTAGGTGCTGCTAAACTGCAGCCAAGGAGGGCGGTAGTAAGAACTGCGAAACTCTTAAGGTGAACCATGGTACAAATGATGGTATGAATATTAACTGAAGGAGAGACAAGAGGTGGGAAGAGAGTGTACTTTGATAATGAATGAGAGTGTTGGTTGTGGAAGAACAACAAGTTTCACTCTGAGTGTTCTTGTTTCAGACTTAAATACGGATCAGGAATTGCACTAGAAGCCTCTTCTACGGTGAACCATGATTTGTATACCATCATACCGGGTCTCGAGGGGCGAAACGGACGAGACCCTGAAGAGGCGTCATCACCACCACGAGCTAAGCGACCAAGCAAGCGCCTCGTCGTAGTCAAATACCGGATATGCCGCCACAAAGAACCATCTTGGATGCAGGAACAACGAATACAGAGGTTAGAGAATGAAGGCGCCGCATGGCCATAGCTCTAGCCAGACATCAACGGGCGGAGGGTTACCCGTATAGGCAAAGAAGTAATGGGAAACCACGCGATGGCGTCGTAGAGGCCGGCTCGTTAAGCTCAGATGGAGCTAGCTGACACATTCCTGGGTAGACGGATCTGGAGATGCGATGACGATCATCGCATGAGTCGTATCTTGGACCTATGTGATGTTGTTGTGATACTAACCAATAGGGTCTGAGGATATAACCCGGAAATGGTCTAAGGTCCCAAGAGTCTGGTCCAGGCATTCAAGCCGCATTCCTCTTTACAGACCACGACGCATACATGAACTGTAATTACTGGTCCGGGTACTCAACAATTCGAAGCCGGATCGCTTTGCTCAGTGCAGTTCAGGACGTAACTGACGCTGCCGACAATCTTCGTAGGTTTAAATAGGAGTGCTCTAGCACCCAATCTGGTATTCCAATTATCGGTAATTCCAGTGCATATTTGGGTATTACAGTTAGCTTGTGAAGTTCTCTACATCATAATTCGCCTCTTGCGCAATGCAAATCACTGCTGTAT
>JACYFE010002479.1:0-11461 GCA_014764975.2 Fusarium sp. DS 682 | reverse complement strand
CCGTACTTTGCTCGATATGTACTGCATCTTTTCACGTCGCTTTTTCTGAACATCATTATTTTGGTTTATTCTCTCTTTCACTCTGATGATTCCAAATCGCGCAAGCCCCGTGAAGTCATTAGGGGTGATAATGAGAAGGATGGTGATGATGTTGGAGGTCGGGGTACACACTAAATACCTCCACATTGTCTTCCAGCATTTATGCTGTAGCAATTGTCAAGGCATTGTGGTATAATGTCTACATTGTGAGCTCGATGTGTTAATTGCAGCTGAGATCTGTGGCTGAATGCTTATATTCGACCATGACAACTCAGTACTACATTGTCTTCTACATATTTTCTAAAATTGGTGGTTTGGGTTGATACGATACTGAGGGTTTGAAAAAAAGGCTGGAGCATACGGGCCGGTCATTGTATATTTCTTGTTACAAACTGATCAAAATATTGTAATTACTTAGATACGCGAGAGCCAATAGTTGGTGTTACTGTCGTCATCGAAAACTTGTGGCGCAAGCAATGAATCTTGACTCCCAGCAGCCACGTTCCGTTGGGTTGCATTAGCTGACTGTTGACGCCTGCAGTCTTTGACTTTGCCAAGATAAGCCCATCCGAGATTCAGGACAGTGTGATAAAAACTAAGGAGGGAGAGGGTAGTTTTACCCTTCAGGGTATGCTAACACGCCGTAATCAACCAACTCTAACTTAACGCGTAATAATCAGTTATCAAAGGTCCTATCTACTGTCCTCATGATCAACGCATTCCTATCAGTGAGATAGACAACCCCGTTTGTCCCGTAGATAGCAGCCGGGACTTTTTATCCAATTCGAGCATAGCTTCATTCACACGAGCTACGCCGATCTCCATCGCCAACGGGCCCCCTCCCATTGGTCCTCGGAACATGCCAGGATGTGAAATCCGGGGGTGGAACTATACCAAGAGAGATCCATTAACAGCTCGTAAGTCCACAAACACCTCATGGAGCTGTCATCTTAGCTTTCCTCATACCTTATGTAGTAATAGGAAACGATGAAAGGTCAAGCAAAGAAGTCCCGCTCTGGTTGCAGGGCTTGTAAGAGCAAAAGGGTAAGTATATCCGCGCTTCAGCTTGTCTTAGCCTATTCTCACTAATTGTGGCCGTAGCTCAAGTGTGATGAGAGCAAGCCTAGCTGTAATAATTGTATTGCTAGGAAAATCACTTGTCCGGGGTATCAGCAAACTTTCAAGTGGTCCACCAAATATGAGCGTCGGAAGGACAAGACTTGTGATCCTCCTGGTTTCAATCAACTCATCTCTGCTGCGTCTGTGTCGGTTCAGCGTCGTAGCTCGGATGCGACGATATCTCCACCTCAGAGCAGACGGTCCTCTTGCACTTCACAACAAGCTTCGAGTCCTCCTCCTACGTTGCCATCGGTTCCCACATTTACACCTCTCGACTCGAGTCTAACATGTCAGGGAGTTAAAGACTTTGAGCACACAGCTATTGCGACTCTCAGTGGTAGCCAGCCATGCAATACTTCTCAACGGCGTCCAACGTTAATCCCATCTGATGTCGAACTTGAGTCGACACCTTCAAGCAGCATGCCTCTCATCCTACCGCCCCAAGATCCAATCCCGAGGGACACCGAAGAAACCGAAGAACAAGCTCTCATAACCTACAGACGACGATCATCATGTTATAAAGCAATGGGTACGCCAACAACGATCTCTGAACCTTCAACATTCTTAATTGAGCTTTGGTTCAAGTCTGTATGCGGTTCCTGGGCAGCATACGACTCACCAACCAATCCTTTTCGCCGTCTAGGCTCTTCTCTTTGGGGTTCCTCCAGGCCTTTGTTTTATTCGCTTCAAAGTATGGCGGCTGCTTCTCTTACGCGACGACAACCTCAGATACAAGAAATCGCAGCATCTGCACCGCGAATAGCGACCGAGGCGATAATTCAGGAGCTCAAAGATCTTTTCGCGTCGCCGAATTCTGTCACTACAATACCTCACGCGCTTATCATATCACTATTTTGTCTCAGCTCGTCGCTTTGTTGGATGGATCACAAACAGCTCGGCCTCCAATACCTGCGGCACGTGCGCGTGATACTGGCATTACTGGAGATGCGATCCGAGTATCTCTCCAAACAAGATCAAAGCTTAGTCGGCTTCTTCAAAGAATGCCTCATTTACGAAGAATCCGTTCGCAGCATTGTGACAAGCACCAAAGACGACATTAGCACCCTCACAGAATGGACGCCAGCGACGTATCCACCATACGACTTTGTTCTTCATCCTTGGACTGGAGTACCACCAAAAATAATCGCATTGTTCGGAAAGTCAATGTCGCTGTGTCGCAGATCGCGGGATACATGGCGGAATTGCACTGCACCAACCTATGAGGTTATGTGGCAGACAATGATCGACATTAACGAAGCGCAAATGCTCGAAGAAACGCTGTTATCAGTTCAAGTGCCGAAGCTTATCAGCGACGCGGCAGATACCTACACGAACAAGGGACAAATTAATCTCGATTTACATCACGCCGCAGAAGTTTTTCGACTTTGCTCATTATTACAGCTCTACCAAACATTTCCAGACCTTGTATCAAGACGCCTTCCGGAGAGAATCAATGGAAGTGTTACCCAAGTTACATGGCCCACGTCACTCGCTCTTCATATCACAGGCTTGTTGGCCAACATCCCTGCTGAGTCGATCCGATGTCTGCAACCCTTGCTATGTCTCGGAGTCGGCTCAGGATTGCGGTGTAAGACGGTATGCGCAGAGGAAAAGCCACCGCAATTAGAACTCCTTGACGCCACTTCCGACGAGTGTTTGTTGACCGGTGAAGACTCTAACCAGAAACATTTCACGGATGTGAACTTGGCGCGTGAATTTATTATTGAACGACTCAAAGGGTTTGGACATGGTCCAGCTGCAGGACCAATTGTCGTATTGCGGGAGCTGCTACAAGTTGTGTGGTCGTATTATGATTGTGAAACAGTACCGGGATCAATTCATTGGCTTGATGTTATGGATGATTTAAAGTACGAGACTGTTTTTGGTTAGATTTCAGGCCAAACATAGCTTTTGTGTTTATTTGCTTAGTTGATACCCAATTCTAATAACAAGTCCCTTATTATTGTCAAGCTCATATCATGTCCCCAACCACCGGCACATCTCTCCAAGATCCCTGTGATGGTCAATCGAACTTCCCGTCTTGGCAGCCACATTCCGTTCAGCTCACCACCATCAGAGTCATAGTTACACCAAGGCCCACAAGGTTTCTTATCTTGGCCTTGTCTAAGACCATTCCTTATCAGGGTTGAGTTACCGTAAGAACCCAATAGATTGGTCGCGCGCGGGGTAAACCTCCTCCCATGATAGCTACTCTGCACTAACACATTCTAGGAAAAAATGTCCCGGCTAGAATCTGGGGAAGGGGGGGTTGCTCGTGATATCACTGTGTAGTGTAGGCGTCACGAAAGGTTAATTATATATGATAAGGGTGTGGTTTATATACAATGCTGCCGTCGCACGTTACATATCGTTTGAACTCAACCCAGAGATTCTCTCGGCTTCATCATAATAATTGTTATTATTGTACGTCACTATGAATACCGCTTCGGAGAAAGGTGCCTCAGAAAAGGGGAGTGATCATGAGCAGGCAAAGAACTACGATCATGCTATTGGTGATGCCGGTGATGCTGCCGACTTGACGGCGCTTGGCTACAAGCCTGAACTCCAGCGTAACCGGTCAATGTTTACACTACTTTTCCAATCATTAGCAATTGCTGCTGTAAGTCAGACCTACTCCTTTACTTTGTATCCAGAGTTGACTGGCGATAGATACCCTATGGCTTTGGCGCACCACTTATCAACTCCGTCTACGGCGGTGGTCAACTAACAATGTTTCTCGGCTGGATCATCGTCTGTCTTCTCGATGAATGCATCGCTATTTCACTAGGCGAACTCGCTGCTCGATGGCCTACATCCGCTGGTCCCTATTACTGGTCTTTCCAGATCGCGTCGCCAAAGTACAGAACTGTCCTCTCTTTCATCACCGGCTGGACATGGCTCGTTGGAAACTGGACAATCACGTTATCCGTCAACTTTGGCTTTGCTTCGCTGCTTGCTGGTGGTATTAGTATCTTCTTGCCCGAGTACGATTGGCAGCCTTGGAAGCTTGTCTTGATCTTCTACGGACTTTGTGTCTTCACCTTCTTCATTGTCGCGTTTGGCAACAAGTTTCTGCCGACTGTGGATACATTCTGTGCAGCTTTTACGGCTATTACAATCCTCGTTGTCTGTGTCTGTCTCTCGACTGAGGCGAAGGAGGGTAGACACTCGGCAAGTTACACACTTGTGAGTACGGAGATTCCCGATGGACCAAGTAACGACTAATCATTCTAGGGCAATTTCGATCCCAACCTGTCAGGCTGGGGAAACTTTGGTTTCTGGATTGGAGCTTTACCATCTGCGTATACCTTCTCTGCCCTTGGCATGATCACTTCCATGGCTGAGGAATGCGGCGATGTTACAATCAAGCTCCCAAGAGCCATCGCTCTCTGCGTACCGGTTGGTTGCATTGCAGGCTTGTTTTTCGTACGCCAACCAACCCAGTACCCCGTTGATACTACCAGTCCGCTAACGATCACCAGATCATCCCCATCTGCGCAACTCTCCCCCCTCTAGAAGACCTCCTCGAAGCACCACTAGGCCAAGTCCTCCCCATGATCTTCTACCGCGTCATGGGAACCCAAGCCGGAGGCATCGCTCTTACAGCTCTGGTACTTATCGTTACACTCTTCTGCTCCATCTCCATCACTGTCGCCGCCTCACGAACAACATGGGCTTTCGCACGCGATGAGGCCATTCCCCTCTCAAGAGTTTGGTCTAAAGTCAGCAAACGACACGGCACACCCATCATGGCTCTTCTCCTCACAACGATCATCGAGATGCTTCTTGGTCTTATCTATCTCGGTTCAAGCTCCGCCTTTAACGCGTTCATCGCTGTCGGTGTTATCGGCCTTGCTAGCTCGTACGGCATTCCTATTCTACTATCGTTGCTCACTCGTCGTGCTGGTGTCAACACGGCACCTTGGACTTTCGGCAAGCAATTTGGCTGGGTTATCAACGTCCTCGCTCTGGCTTGGATCTGCTTCGAGATGATTCTGTTCTCTATGCCTGTTGCAATTCCTGTCAATGCTGTCACAATGAACTACGCTGTTGTTGTGTTCTTTGGATTCATGGCGATTTCGGCGTTTTGGTACGTTGTACATGCGAGACATGTGTATAAGGGACCACCAGAGTCCGATGGTATCAGCAAATAAGATGAGAGTTTGGTTTAGCTTTTTTTTTTTTTTTTCAACGAGCTTCATTACTCGTTATCTTGTATATACTTCAATTCATCACCAAGCGTAATGTCACCAGGTAATCAGAGCACATGTGATGTTTGTGTGAATGAGGAATAAGGAAGTTAGCTATGTGCGTATGTCTTCGTATCAATCATGAGCGACAAGACAGTCACCCCTTCAACCGTCCGTCAAGGTAGTTCTATTTCGAGTCCCTAATGGTAATCTGCCACATATAGTCACCAACAGAATTTAAATCCCTGCCGTACACCTATAGACTCCGTTATAGTCGGTTCATCCTTCTACATGCTCACCGAATTTGATCAGCTCTCGCAAGATACTCGGGTGTATACCGACCATTCTCTCCCCTTCCACTAAACTCCTCCATATCACCCTCCTGAACATCAGCCAAATACCTGTCAAACTTATCCGCAACATCGATCGCCCTCTTCAAATGCGCAAACGTCATCTTTTTCCTCTTATACTTGGCCAACTGTCGTCCCGTCGTAATCGAGTTACGAATTTGTCGTCCATTCATGGGATACTTCGCCAACTCTTCCAGATACAGCTCAATATCATCAAAGTCGATACTTTCTTCCTCGCCCAGGCTCTTCAATCTGACCAGGAAATTCTTCCAAATTTGTTTCCGTTGGTAGTCCTTCAACTTTTCGTAACGCAGAGCCAGCTGGATTCGGGACTTGAATGCTTCATCAAAGGTACCCACTCGATTGGTCGTCAAGATTAGAATACCCTCATAGTACTCCAAGGCTCGAAGGAACACGGAGACCAACGCGTTTCTCTTCAAATCTTGCAAAGTCCGCTGTTCAAGAAAGACTTCCGCTTCATCAAGAAGCACGACACAGTCCCAAACCTTGCCTAGATGAAACACGGATTCGAGGTATTTCTCCACGTCTGCAGGCTCAGTGCCAATATCTCCGCACGTAACTGGATATAAAGGCTTCTTCGCGATTTCGGCCACAGACTCGGCTGTAAATGTCTTACCGGTTCCTGGGGATCCGTGAAGTAGCATAATGAGGCCACTGCCTTTGCTTTCGATAAGGTCTGTGTTCTTCTCAGCGTCGAGTTGATTGGTCACCAAAGCAAGCACCAGCTCCTTCATTGCTTCATCAGCAACTAGGCTCTTAAAAGCCTCTTTGTTCCAAGAAACATCTCGAATCCGGTCGACCTCGAGATCAACTGCATACCTGTTAGTATTTTAAGGCTATAATCTGGTCCTGACAAAAGTTCTTACCCCATTTCTTCCTGCGTAAGTCGAAACCTGGGATCAATTTCGGGAACAGATAAATCTCAGGTTCCTCTGGTTCACTTCCGTCCTTTGGAAAGTTGGGCTTTCGACCTGATATATAACCTTCCTGTCTCATGTAACTACTTCCTGGATGAAGTTCCTTGTAGGTGTCAAAGTCTACCATGAACCTTTGGCCCTGCTAGGTTTCAGTACAATACGTTACGGAGGAGGTTTTACTAACCGCTTGTATCCTATCGGAATCACTTCCTTCATATGAGATGAGTGTTTTCTCGCGCAACTTCCAAAACCTCTTGCCTCGCTGTCGTAATAATTCTTTTACCTTGGGCTTTGCATATGATAACGGTATCACGTTGAGGTCTGTTATGTTGATCTCCCCACCTCTGTACTTGGGTGGAAACTCGATAGTGAGTTCCTTGTCAACTGAAAAGAACTTCCCTGCATATCCGTATGAACGTGTTTCCACTAGCCAAGCATGTGTCCACTGTTTTTCCTGGTCCTTGTCTGAATCCTCCGTCTTCTTTTTCTCCTTGTAAGGAGTCGGTCGAGTCGTCGCCACGCGCCCACTATACCTTCCATTCTTCTCCGCCACAAGTGTATCACCTGGCCGCATCAGGAACTCAATAGAGTCACTGGAGACCTTTCCTCTCTTGAATTGGTCGTCGATCTGATCGTATAGCGGTGCGAAGTTGCTTTCGATCCAATCAATTAGCAGACCAACTAAATGGGCATGTCTCTCTGACAAAGTCTCAATTTTGAAGCTAGTTCGGCAGTGATACCACCAAAGATGGGGGTCCTTCAAGCTTCCCATCTCATATACGTAGGGGAAGTCGTCGCTGAAGGAAGGAAAGAGTTCAAATAAAGCCTCAACTGCCTCGACCATTTCCTCCGTCACGAGAACCACATCCTGACTCGCTGGTTCTGGCTCAGGGAGTGGTTGCTTTGCTCTCTTGGCAGCATTCACGGCATCGTATTGATACTCCACTGAATAATACTTGTAAACAATGAGTGAGGCTCCTTGTTCCTCTGCGTAGTCGCCTGGGTCTGTGATGGGAAATCTCCCTCTCAAGTCCACATCGTCGCCGAACACTACCCATTCTGGGGGAGAAAGATAGACCGTTCGACTCCTCTCATCGACACTATCATCGTCAAGTTCGACTCTCTCTAGGCAGTAAAAGAGCTGAACTTTCGCGGGAAGTTCTACGGTGGCAGTCGGCACATTCTCTGCATCCTGTCTGAGTGTAATGTTTTCTTCTTCCAACTCCCCAACACGCTGCATAAGCGCCTGCAAGATATTCCCATCGACAAGAATCTGATGTGAATGAAGCCCCGCTTTGGCGACATCGCCGGAGTCTTCAGTTTCCTCCTCCTGTACTTGAGAAAGTGCATGAGGATCATGTGTTTCCCCAATAGCTGATGTATCGGGTTGAAGCGGATGACTAGCAGTACCCAGAGGTACTGGATCTGGCTCCAACGGCTTTGGTTGTGTTTCTGATTGGTCTTTGTTGGCCTTAGTAAAGGTTGGGATGCGATAACCTCTGGTCGAGCCAGGACTTCTCCATTGCACTGGTACAGGAGGTGGTGGGACAAGGTTGCTAAGGTTAATAGAGTTATAGTCGTTTATAATAACAGGCCCATTGTCTATCGCTGCAAGCTTGTCTCTGTTGCTAGCTCCAATAGCGTCTTCAGAGATAGTGTAATGCGTCTGGGGAGGCTTGGGAACAGGCGGTACCGGTGACCCAGGTGCGGGAGGTAAACTTGTTGGATATTCCTGAGGCGGAGGTGGAGGTGGAGGCGGAGGATTCAGATTAGGAGTGTAGTAAGGATGCACGTTGGGTGGAGAGCCCATAGGCTTCGGTGGTGAGGGATTAGCCCCCAACTGGGGATGTGGAGGAGGAGGAGGCAATGTCTGCAGTCGCTCACTGTATCTATCTCTTTGAAGAACCATGGGTGGAGGGGGTGGTGGTATCCTTCCCTTTGGAGCTTTCCTCGGAGGACTCTTCATTTGCGCATTTGAAGGGGCAGGTTGAGGTCTCCTGGGTATTGCCAACATGGCAGGTCTCGCAAACATTGTCCCCTCTCTTCTCAGAAGTCGGCTGAGTTGCTTGTGAATATCCTCTTCATCACTATCATCTTTCTCATTCCCCTTGCCCTTTCTGTTCTTGGGGCCTGGTGATACACTTCTTGTTGGTGAGTCCATATTTTTCTCGAGAAATACCGAGTGATATGAAATGAGGAGGTGTTGAGGTGAGAATGAATCAGGCTGAGGAGTTGAAAGTCAGCCGCAAAGCGCTTGACAAGGGTGTATGCATGAAGCTACAGGGTGTGATCATCTTGATTATGCCTCATGAGTACTCAGCCTCTTTTGTTGCCTCCTCTCTCTCCAGTCGTCGGTCGCTGCGAATTGAATCGAACAATATCCATGAAAAGAATCTCCTATCGGGGTTCATTTAATGTTCTTTATCGCAATGTCCGTTGATCAAGTCTTTCAGTCATGGTACAAGGGAAATGATGCGAGTAAGCAATCACTAGCCAATGAAACACTGCGTTGCCATAGCTCACTTTTGTCAGATAGAACAGACATAGCGCAAGAAGCCTTTGAATCGGTCAAAAAGCACTTCGAGCAGAGCAACTCTCTTGGTACTGAAGAAAAAAGGCTTTTGCGAAACAAGTCTTCCTTAAAAGATGTTGAAAAAGCGGTTAGCGAAGCATTCGCAAAGTATGAGGCCAAGAGCGAAGCCTCGAAAACACGAAAATGGCTTCAAAAGGCATCAGAGTCAATTTGCCACTATGGCCAAGTACTTGATGTATTTGTGCAACATCACCCAGAGTATGTCTCTTTGGCATGGGGACTAATGAAGTTGCTTTTCATAGTGAGTTGGCCGACTCCCCATGCCGAAGCCTGTAATCTCACTATCATATAACAGAGTGTGGTTAACCATGGCGAAACCCTCAAACTGCTATCAAAATCACTCTTCGAAGTCGCACAGCGTCTTCCACGCATCGAACATCTATCAGCCCTGTATCCGACCAAAAACATGAAGCTAGCCATTGAGAGCCTCTACTCTTGTATCATGGAGTTCCTTCTCATTGCTCACTCATGGTGCAATGAGTCCAAGTTTCGACACATTTATCATAGCTTTACTAGGCCACATGAGTTGCGCTACAATGACCTTTTGGGAAGAATCGCGACTTGTACAGATAACATTAACGAACTTGCAACCGTGGGCTCCCAACCCGAACTTCGAGTTATGCACGATACTCAATCGACAAAATTGAACGAGATAATCACAAGCTTACAAAACAGTGAGAAGACCAGGCAAGCACAGATTGATGGTTTGAACTGCGCTATCTCAAGATTGGAGATTTCAAGCCGAGATCACGACAGGAAGCTTGACTTGATCATGCAGTGGCTGGAGGTCTCTGGGTTGACCATCAATGATTTACTAACCAAAATCGAGAGTATGCGCCTCTAGAATCAAGCAAGGCTGATTTTTGCTGACACTGATGTAGCTTTTCACTCCATTCAGACGAGTGCGCAACTTGATACGAACCAAAAACTCTCCACTCTGCAGTTATCCCAAGCATTGGCCACATTCTCTCAGAGCCTTGAAGATCCTAGGTGCTTGTACAGGCATCATCTTTTTCTCCGAAATCGAAGAGCTTCCGGCAGAGGATCAACGGTATCTACCAACGAATTCTGGTTGTCTCCTAAACTCGCAAGATGGTCTTCTTGTCCACATTCTTCCCTTACAGTCGTCAAAGGTAGCTTCACGACTCGCTGGGCGATTCAAGATTTCGCCGTAGACATCATACAAGCAGCTACTATGATGAGCATACCAGCTCTTTGGGTTTTGGGAAGTGCCAATAAGACGAGCCCCAACGCATTGCTTGGCCCTGCAGATTTGGTGAGATATCTGACTTACCAAGCCTTGCAAATTGAGGGAACAGTCACGACAGAAAAGCAGATGTCATTGCGACATTCGCAGCTCGAAGAAGCGAAAACAAGTCAAGACTGGCTTGGCCTTTTCAAGCTGGTTATCCAAGATATGGGAGGGCAGATTTATATCATTATTGATCTTGCTGCTGTGAGCTCCAGGGCGAAAGAATTTGGTCAAGTCAACTTGATCCACCAACTAAACGAAACATTGGAAGAGCTAAGCTATAAAGGTTCGCAAACAAAGGTCAAGATTGTTTTGCTTGTCTATGAGTATAACTGGATGATTTTAATACCCAGGGAGATTTATAACCGTCTTGTTCCTGTAAAAATATCAGGGGCAAGAGGATTGCAGGGCAAAAGAAGACGGGCAGCTGTTAATACGCGGATTTTACCAAACCACATAGCAAAGGGATAGTTCAACGGGTAATGGTACAGTAGCCCCGATATCATGGATTTCTCACATCATCTAATAACTAACAATCTATATTATTCGACTCAGAATCTCGTACCTCAGCCATAAAGCTGAACCTTAAGATAGTTAGACCTCAATATTCTGCGCAGTCTATCTGTAGCTCTATCCTTCATCTCGTCTGCGGCGGTGGGCTTTGCTTCCTATTCGAGCTTCAAAAAGTATTCGTCGTAACGTTTTTTGTTAATGACGTATCTCAAACCTTGGATTCTATAACTAAAATCTGCCAAATTACCACACATTAACCAAACCCGAAGGTCTCTCTTCAGCACGTAACCAGATTAGGTGACAGGGGACGACTATATGTAGTGTCAGAAGACGGACTAGGCATAGCAAAGGGTGGACGTTATTGATATCAGAGTCCCTTTCCCGCCGTCGCAGATGTTCTAGTTGCCTTTGGTTTACAGGAAGTTTCTTGTTTGTTTGGACGACTTGCAGTTCTCTCTCGTGGAGTT
>JACYFE010002472.1:0-19184 GCA_014764975.2 Fusarium sp. DS 682 | reverse complement strand
TATATTAATATTATAAATTAAAGATTTAATAGGGGGAAACCCTTTCCTTTACTGCACTTAAGGCGTTATAATAAGTCACTCCTTACTGATTTTTTTAAAATCTTAGACCTTTATTATAGGATATAACTTCAGGTGTCTAACATTTTCGCTAACGCTTAATATACTAACTATATTAATAAAAAGCATTCACTTTTTCAGTTTTGTCAAATTCCTTCTAGTAATTTGGGTGATAGTTGAAATTAACCTGTCTGGTTTATTATTGTAGCTTTATATCGACCTCGTTCCTCGGTCTCTGTTCGCACGTCGCCCTTTGGGCTCCGTAAGTTTTAAAGGAATCCTGCTTGGGATCTTAGTGATCCAAATGCAGATGAGTTGACTAAGGTCAATCCCTCGGCCTGCACGCTACGCGCTCGGCCTCCGGACTTGTTTGAAGTTATCATCAAGTTCTACTTGCACCCCTCACCTTCGGTTCGTGGTGTCTCTACGTTCATCTACATTCACCTCCACTTATATAAGTTTACTTAAAAATATTCATTACACTAAAATATATACATTCGCATCCACACTAAAGTCGCTCACCTTCCGCGACTCTCGAAAGACTAAGAACTAGGTTCGCTCCTACATTTTGGATGCTCACGACTATGAAAGAAGCTATTCACATCTACGGTTTACTACTCTGTGTATGGTGGCGGTGGTGTTGACTCCCTGTCAAACCCCACTCTCTGCCGTTCTACGTCACGATTTACATACATCTCACCCCGCTCGATTAGCTCAAAGCACAGTGATACAAAGACATCACATTTCCACACCGATCCCATCGCTGTCAGCATCATTGCTGTTACCAGTCCACACCACATGTGGCTGAAAGACCCAAGGTCAACGGTAATGGTCGAAGTCGTCCCCTCTCCGACCCAATACTCGGATTCCATCCAAGTGGCTACGGTACATGACTCACCCGTTCGTCCTGTGCAATTACGGCACTGTCCATATCCAGATGCCTGCTGTATGCTGTCCCAGCAGTACATCGCTGACGCTCTTTTCGAATATGAAAATAAAACCCCAGTGTCTCCATCCACTGGTAAAGAAAACCAACACGGCTCCACCGCCGTCTCCTCTCGGATGAAGTCGACCAGTCTCCTCACTTCGTGACACCACTCCGTGGCTGTGCAGTCCTCCTCCTCGGATGACTCAACTAACGTCTGAAGATACCCAACAATCCTTGTTGCGACCGTGCTTCCACGGTACGTGGCCAATGACTCCATCATGGCACAACTCCACACTGGATAACATGGCTCCCCCATGTACAACGGCCCTTGGGCCTCTTGTGTTGCTCGCTCCCCTCGCCCTACTGCTACTCGACCTTGTCTGCGTGTCTTCGTTCCTCGACTATCAAAGTTCGAAGCCTCCGCTTCTCTCGTCTCATGCTCCCACGCTCGCATGATCACCCTTTCAGGTGAAAAGGCAACAATAGATTGCATGTTCGACCCGTCTCACTTGATCTCCCGATCTAAATACACGCTCGCCCTCTCTCGCGCCGACATCCGTCTACCTATCCGATTTCCACTGAAATCACTCGTCCTCCGTCCTCAAACATGTAAAAGAAAAGTTGAACCCGTTCAACCTGACCTTCGGTAGGAGGGTCCCCCTCTTATACCTTATCGCCCCCTCTTCAGTCTGACCATAGCGTGCCTAGATCGTTCCTCCTAGTCTCTACTCCTTTATTACATATGCTAATTATAACTGTTACTTTTATTGTCTTTCCTCCGTTCCTTTATAACTTATACTTCCTTATCCCTTATCTATATGCCTAAAAACGATATTTATTACTTATGCTTCTTACCTAAAGACTACTTTACTCCATTCTATCTTAGGGATAATAATTAACTGACTTTATAATTAGATTGTCCTATATCCTATAGGTTTCCCCCTATATTAATGTTATAAATTGAAGATTTAGTAGGGGGAAACCCTTTCCTTTACTACATTTAGGTGCTTAGTATAAGTACCTTACTAATGATTTTTTTAAAATTTTAGATAAAGTTATAAGATGCTATAACTATCTTTATATATTTTTGCTGGCGCTTAATGTACTCTTTTGATTAACTTTTTTAAAGTTTTTAATTTATTTTAAAATTCTTTTATTTAATTTTAATTATATAGCTTCGAGTTAGGGTCGTTTCTCTCCCTTCTCTTGCATGTCACTCCGTTCCGTAATATCGCCTTCGGCTCTTTAGAAAAAATATTGACCATCTCTCCGCGAGGCTTGTAACTATTCCCTATCTATTTCGGCCTAGGCGTGTTTGGGTTACCACTTCACCTCGCTCCGTTATGAAGTCATCTACAATAATATCTACAGTCCACCTTCGCTTCCGCTCGGTGGTTTAAGATTACAATTACAACATTCACTTTACATCACGTAAATTCATTACAACTCAATTAACAGTATATTAACACATGTATACAATCACAATTACTCCAGTAATTCAAACTAAATCAATGTCCGTTCATTCTAACTTCACTATTACATCTACTCCGATAAATCCCTATCGGGATAAAAAGTGATGCCATCACCACTTCCCAATCGGATGACTCACCCAACCTTCCGTTGGTTACATTCTAAACCTCCACCAAAATGGATACTGATCGTCCAAAACATCGTCGTCATTCATGATCTGGCTCCCAGAACACTTCAGTTTGAGCCAGTACTTGACACCCAGCTTCTCTTCAAGCTGTTTCATCCTAATAGGATGTAAGCACGACAGGACCTCCGTCCATGTCTGGTCCAAGACCAAGGGAGGAATCTCTGCACGTGAACCCTCCTTCCCGTGAAAATAAGCCTCCGGCTCAATCCGCTCCGCGGTCTCCTCCGTGAGACTACCAAAAAGGATATGAAAAACAGTGCTCACGCACTCTGTAGGTTTCACCCAATCAGGGATCTCTCGATCCGTCTCGCCCCAGGCGAAACACCTAATCCCAGTGCCCCCTGTGCACCTTCGGACTAACGCCTCAAACACGTCATGTCTGACTGGACGCTCAAAGGTCCACTGCGCGATCGACACGCAACGGCAGTAAAGCTTCCTCTTGTCAGCATTAAAGAAATCGCCGTCTTTCACGGCTTTGTAACACCGACACAGCGGTTCAATGCCCTCAGGCACCACTCCCTCTGGGAGCTGTAACAACTCGGACCTCGTCCTCGACTGGCTCATCCTCACTCGTTCGGATTGCATCTCACGATAACTTCACTTACGTTCAGTAGGGCTCCTCTGTCGCCACCTCCAGTCGCTCTGCTCCTGTTTGGGGATAGGGTACTACCTGAATGGATGCCCGTTCGCTTACTCACTAACTTCTGTCGAAGTGGCTGTCCACTCGACCTATCTCGTGCTTGACTCCGTCAAAAAATAAAAACGACTCACTTCGCTCGCACTCGCTTTGCTCAAACATGTAAAAGAAAAGTTGAACCCGTTCAACCTGACCTTCGGTGGGAGGGTCCCCCTCTTATACCTTATCGCCCCCTCTTCGGTCTGACCATGGCGTGCCTAGATCGTTCCTCCTGGTCTCCACTCCTTCGTCGCGTACGCCAATTATAACTGTCACTCTTGTTGTCCCTCCTCCGTTCCCTTATGACTCATACTTCCTCATCCCTCATCCGTATGCCTAAAAACGATATTTATCGCTTGTGCTCCTTACCTAAAGACTACTCCACTCCGTTCCGTCTTAGGGATAACAATTGACCGACTTTGTGGTCAGATTGTCCCATGTCCTATGGGTTTCCGCTCCAATGCTGGTCAAGAGAAAGTATCATAAACCATAGACTGCTTTTCGTCGATGACACTAATAGCTGCATGTAAGTACCGATGCCATAAGACTACTATCCTTTGGGCTGGACATGGTATGTTCAAACCGGTCATTGTATATGCCGCTTCTGTTACACCTCGTGTTTATGAACCACCTGATCCTCTGCGTTCTTCCGACTCCTTACGAAGGTCAGCTCAGTACCCTTTCAATTACTCACTTCAAGTACCTGAGCTCAGTATATGCGTACCATCGAAACACAATCCTTGTTCTGACGGCACTTCCACTCCCCGCTCCAACCAATTGCATAGATGCCGATTCCACTAATCAGTATACGGTCATTAATCTATAGTTTATCTGGGAAGAATCGGAATTCTGTAGGGTATTAGTGAGAATACGCACAAGTAATTGAGCATCCTTCTGGGGAAGGCGAATACATCTTTGCTTATTTAATCTAAACTTTAGACAAGAATATCTCGTAATTGGAATATTTCTTGGTGATTCTCAAAGTGAGGCCTAGAACCTCAAGACCGACACCGAACCTGAACTCTGCGGCGAAGAACATTTCGGGCACCCCGGGGCTATCCATAAGCGAACAGAACATGACCCAGAAATCCCCAGAAACATGGCGGAGCAAGATGTGACTCTTCCACAGCACATCTTTGCGTTCGGCAACTAGATCCATTACCAATGGGCTGTTGCCCCTTGTAGCAGTAGTAAGGTCGAATACGCCGTAACCTGGGGAGTAGTATTTTCCAGCAAAGTTTTGGACATGGATTGACGGCGGTCGAGGTGAAGATGGCGCATTTGGGAAAAGAGTAGACACTGCATTCTCAGCATCCCGTCTACTCTTTCGTTCTGCTTGTCGAGCACTGTCCAAAGTTAGCGTTATCCGTCTTCAAAAGTATCCTTCAAAGCCTACTCTTCAGCGATGTTATAACGTCTCTCCATAGGAACCCTGAGCTTGTCATTGACAAGTCGCCGGACAATGATCTCTCTCACCGGAGATGGGTGATTTGCAAGAACTACAACTCCATAGTCCAACTCAGGAAGCCAGTAGACCAGAGCACCATGTGCTGTTGTCGAGCCAGAATGCCAGTAGACAACACGACCACCGAGCGACGTCCGCCACCAAGAGAGCCCATACAAAGAAATATCCGTTCCTCGAGCAGGATCCGGGTTGTCGACAATACGGGGTCTGCGTATGTCCTTGTGCACTTGCTTCGACAGCGGAGCTTCTTGACGCAGCAGACATTTGATCCACTTGGTATAATCCAAAACATTGGAGATGATAGCCCCTGCTCCACTGAGGATATCAGTGGGTAGTTGTTCGATAGATTTGTGACACTTCTCAGCGGGATCCCAGTAGTAGCCAGTTGACAGATGCTCTGGTGCGTCTTGGGCTTGTTGCAAATCGAGATAGGTAGATGTCATTCCAAGAGGATTCCAGATGGTCTCTTTCAGCACATCACCCAACCATTTCCCCGTGACCGTCTCGATGACAAGAGAGAGAGCGGCATAAGCCTCGTTGTTGTAAGAGAAGTTTGTCCTTGGTTGTGATTCAAGAGGGGAATTACGAATGTTTCGCACAATATCCCTTATCGTCCATGACTTTCCATCCTCGTGCAGACGAATACCCGGATCGTTATTACTGAGACCTGAGCGATGGCTTGCCAGATCCTCAAGCGTAATGTTATTTGTTGCCCAGTCATCTTGCGTTACAAAATCATCGCGAATTATTGACGACACGGTAGTTCGCCATCCGTCAGATAAAGCCGGGTATTCTTTGCTCTCTATCAGATGAGCCAAAGTTGCCGTCACAAAGGCTTTGGTAGTGGACCCTCCGTACCACAGGGTTTCTGGGGTTGCAGGAATATCTGGCAGCGTCGCATATCCAAATGCCTTTCGATTGTTAGACAAATAGGGGTCAAAGAGGTCGATTGTGTTCACAAACCTCGGAGAAGACGTCGTTTCCATCCACGACAGCGACAGATATCCCCGGGAGCTTCCACTCTTCCATTGTCTCCGCCACGAAATTGGCGAATTCTGGAGTGAACGGATCATTTATCTCCGCGCCTCCCATGTTTTCCGGGAAGTGCAGCTGGACCTGATTTTGAAAGACGACCCCGATGTAGGTGAAGTTCCAAGGATTCTTCTTTGTTGATTGCGCGCTTTAGCATAAGAACATACGATGTAAGGGATTGGATACCAGAACAAGGGATCTGAGATTTGATCAGCGTCTGAACATAACATCGGTAGTGAAAGAATTAGTGATTACATGTGCCGGTACATAAAGAGAGGTTCTGAACGATGGACTTCACATACTATTCGCTTGTTTGAACTGAAAAGTCTCCGGGGCATTGATCAAAAGAGTCAGCTTACGCAATGCTAGTACCCGAAGATCAGCCTAAAGTAGACAGTTCCCCTCAATCTTCGCGACCTTCCTATCTGGATCTGAGACAAATGATTTTATTATCATCCGAATAGCAATTTCTGTGAAAGTACTTCTACAGCTGTCATTTCTTTCGAGATGTCGTTTTCAAGCGGGAAGATTACTAAAGGGCAGCCGGCGATTCTAGGGCCCCCTCTACCTACTCCGATCAACAGCGTAAATACTTTATCCGCCTTTTCAATCAGTTATTCTGTTATGATTAATGCACCAGCACTTGCATGTCTCGAGAAGTTAACAGATACCAACACCTGGCCATACTGGAACTCGCTCACCCCACGAGGAACCATCACGAAAGCTCCCGTTATCACGGATCAAACTACTAATGACCCGGAACTGCGTGAGATCATCTCTCGACCTGGGTATCTCTATAAAGGAGTTGAATTCACCGCCGATGTCCATATGAACAAGAACTCAACAGAACGGACAAATACGGCCGCTGAAATTGTCGACAGAGTGGAACGATTTGAGACTGATGATGGGAGGCTAGGATATCGGGTTACGTGGCGATACATTGGAATGCCGTTCTTCCTGAGCCATAATGAGCGTGTTCATGAGTTCATAGAGTCCATCGACCCGGGAAACGGTCAAAAGGTGACAGAGTATATCGGTTGGGAGACCTTTGGTGGGCTTGCTGCTTTCATCATCAAGTATACGATTTACGATCGCTTCCGTGAATCATTTCAGAGGTGGCGCGACGAGTTTAAGGCCGCGATTGAGGCTTCATGACCTACTTATATTTAAAGGAATTTTGCTGCAATTTCTGCTTGGAAATGATGCGCAGCTTTTGAAGCGATCCTTGGAAGGCTTGCTCAGATGACGCGCACAATATCTTGTTCGTTGGCTTGACGCATTTTATGGGACAGAGAAGAAGTTTTCAGGTCGGACTGTTCTGCAGCAAAGTGTTCAATATGGGAATTGTGTGTCCATAACCTTACCTAGAGATCCGAAAGTTTATGCCGGGACTATCATTTGCGCTTTATGCATATCGAGATGGTCTTAGACTACTGGGACATGACATAGGGACCCCTAACTCGATTACGAAAGGTACCCTTGCTCTCATGCTGCTAGCTGTCAAGTCTGCTTAGTCTAACCGCATAGGCCTAAACACAGGGCAAGAAACTGATTCTGATTACAAGAGTTGGAAAACCAAAATGCACCAGCTGACTGATTATGTCAGTAACGAGGCTCCCGAGTAATTCCTCCTTCACATCCTTTAGTAGCCTAAATTCAATAGAGCTTGGTGTCAGCACAAACGCTTTAAGGCTTGCCTACTTCTTGACTAAGAGAGTAACAATATCCCAAGAAAGAGGCTCTTGACTGGGGCAAACTCATTCTCCAGCTTGTCCATTCTTTACAATCAAATCATTTCGCCAGGAGGCCAGGATGGCACACTAACCACCCACCATTGTCAAAGAAATCCAATATTAATGTGGCCGCCAGTCAGCTTATTTTTACATTAAGCCACTTGATTATAACCCGACGATTGGTTGCACAATGAATTATGCGTCAGCGCGTGAGACCGAAATCCGAACCTGGCCTAGCCAAGTATTAAAATATATACCAAGCAAATAAAACCTCCATGTTGATAGGCGCCAACAGCTCGGACGCGCGTTATCAAAGTTGTCTAAGGTCCAACGTCAGAGTGGAGTGAGACAGGATCCGGCTTGTGGGTAAGCGTGGTCAGTGCCAACAAACCCGCGGTTTTGTTGGGTGCTGATTATTATCATCTTATGGAGCCAAGTGCCCCAACATTAATGGTTTTATATCCCGAGCTTCCGAATACTTGGCCTCGTGACGACGACTGCCTACCCATTCGCTTTTTGAGACTTGCAGGCTTCTGCTGTACCCTTTTTCTTTCTATTCTCCCTCAGACCGCTATATAAAACGCGAAAGTTCTACGCGTCTCTAACATCGGAATGGCGCACACGTCAGGTATTACGCCATTACATCAGGTGTTCAAACCGCCTTTCACTATCGAGTCGCTCGGATACCAGAAGAAGCCCGATGAAACCATTCCTCGTCGCCATCCCAGAGCTCGCGATGGCCTGATTGATCGCCCCTCCGAAGACGTGCGCACTGTTTTCGATATCATTCGTCGTAGCGCACGGCTATTCCCTGACAGCAATGCTGTTGGCTCTAGAAAATTGATCCAGCTCCATAAAGGAACCAACCAATTTGAGAAAAAGGTTGACGGCAAAGTGCAAAAGGTAGAAAAGGAATGGACATACTTCGAACTGTCTGGCTTTTCTTTCATGACGTACAAGGAGTACGAAAAGCACTGCCTTGAACTTGGCTCAGGTTTACGGAAGCTAGGTTTAGGACGAGGCGACAAACTGTTCTTGTTTGGTTCGACAAGGTATGGCAAATTTTCAAGTTGAGATATTCCCCCATTCTAATCAACTTCGTCCCTAGTGCACAATGGATCGCCACTTCTCATGCCTGTGCCACTCAGTCTATGTCTATTATCACAGCTTATGACTCCCTTGGATCCAGCGGTCTTGAACACAGCCTCCTCCAAACCGAGGCCGAGGTCATGTACATCGACCCCTACCTGCTCAAGACCGCCGCCGAGCCACTCAAAAAGTCCAAGGTTCACACACTTATTGTGAACGAAGCCTCCATATTTGGTGGAACCGAGCTTCTTAAGGCTTTCAGAACCTCGCATCCAGAGATAAAAGTGATAAGCTTTGAAGAGGTCTGCAAATCTGGTCAGAAGGAAACGGTAGATCCTGTTTATCCGGAGCCCGACGACCTTTACTGTGTGATGTATACTTCAGGTTCTGGGGGCGTCCCCAAGGGTGTACGAATTGCTCATCGAAATCTTGTTGCTGGAGGTAAGACACCAGCTCATCTATTCTCAAACGAAACTGATGTAATGTTCTAGTTGCTGGCTTGTACACCTGCGTATCGGACTGCGTTACTCATAACGATGTCTTACTCGCTTATCTTCCGCTTGCGCACGTCCTGGAAATGGCTCTCGAGAATTTGGCACTCTACTTCGGTGGAGCCCTCGGCTATGGTAATCCACGAACACTCTCTGATACCTCTGTACGGAACTGTGCCGGTGATATGCGTGAACTGGCACCGACGGTAATGCCAGGTGTCCCGCAAGTTTACGAGACTATCAGAAAAGGTGTCATGACACGGCTCAACTCAAGCGTGCTTTTACGAACTTTATTCTGGCGCGCCTTTGCCTACAAGAGTTTCATGGTCAAGTATAAGTTACCAGGTGCTTGTCTACTTGACAAAATCGTCTTCGGAAAAGTTCGGGAGATGACTGGTGGCAGAATCAGGTTTCTATTCAACGGTGGAAGCGCTATCTCACTTTCTACCAAACACTTCCTATCCATGGTTCTCGCTCCAATGTTCACAGGCTACGGACTTACCGAGACCTGCGCAAATGGCTCACTGGGATCCCCCCTTGAATTCACCTTGCACTCAATCGGCACTATTCCAGGATCTATCGAAGTCAAATTGGTATCTGTCCCTGAATTTGGCTATTCTGCCGATACCAAGATTCCACAAGGTGAGATCTTGATCAAAGGTTCAGCCGTCATGTTGGGATACTATGAAAATGAAGAAGAAACCAAGCGGAGTTTTACTGAAGACGGCTGGTTCAAAACCGGCGACGTTGGCGAGTTCGATGCCGATGGCCACCTACGAGTAATTGACCGCATCAAGAACCTGGTCAAGCTACTCAGCGGTGAGTATGTCGCCCTCGAAAAGTTAGAAGCAATCTATCGTGGGGTTCAGGGCATCTTGAACGTCATGGTTTATGCCGATTCCGACCATTCTCGACCCGTTGCTGTTGTCATGCCCAATGAACTCGCCCTTGAACACATTGCGCGGGATCTGGGTGTTGACGAGCACAGCATGCACAGTGATGTTAGAGTTCGAGAAGTCTTACTAAAGGAACTTCAAGCTGCTGGGAAACGGGGTGGTTTATCGAGTGCCGAGATTGTTGCTGGGGTGGTGATAACTCCAGAGGAATGGACTCCTGCGAGCGTAAGTTCACCCCTTTTCTTGGTCGCAGGATGTAGCTAACTTAACTCGCAAGGGTCTTGTGACTGCCACCCAGAAGCTCAACCGGCGCGCTATCAACTCAAGGTACAAGAATGAGATCCATGAGGCACTCGAAAATGCCTAATCTGTAGAGAGGTGTCTTAGAAAGGTGATGTCGGGTACAATAACGTCAGGATCCACTTATATAATATTCAAGGCAGTTCTGTATGAGAGGCTGGTGGCCGTAGCTTTACGAGGCGAGACAACGCAATGTTTGGATGTATCAAGAATATACCCTGTATTAGCAGTTGTACTTGCTTGATTGTCAGAATGAAATGGAAGCTCCCATTAAATTAAACCCTATAGCGAGAGAGGAATCAAGGTACAACCCTAGCAAATCTCCTAGTATCTCTGCCAATACCTCCATAGTCCATAGTGAGATCAATGGAGCTCGTGTCTTGATTGGTCACGAATCACAATTCCACCTTGAAGTGTGAAAGCTGATTCTGGCGCTATCTGCGTCTCTTGCGTATCATCCCAAACCTTCTTGGCATGCGTACAAGACCTGAAGTGATACAAGAACTCCTCTCGTGAATACACACGATCTCGGTCATTAAATCCCCATGGAGGGTCATCCCAGGTTCTGTTTGTGCGTTTAAACTCCTCGACATGAAACTGGCAGCCTTTGCAGCTCACTCCCCGCTCAACCTTGTCGTTATTCAAATCATACCATGGAAAAGCAGTGGCGGCCATATATCGGTAACAGTAGTCATGTCTTATGTCCTGATGTTCTTGAAATTGCGGTGCATACGAGAGCACGGATTTTGGGATGTGTCGGCCGGAGCCCATCGCTCTAAGCTTCTCAACAACAGGGTTCGTTTGTACGAGATATCTTGGTCTCTTGACTTTGGGCCAAGGCTGAAGAGTGTATTTACCGTAGACCACCCGTAGTTTAGGTCCACAAATTTGCTCAACCTCTTGAGTTGAACTGGCCGTCCTTCTCGCGAACTCTTTCGGGACTGGGATCGCCAGAACATGCATTTCACCCGAGAATTGCAGACACGTGAAGCAGCATCGTTGACATGTGATGAGAAACAGAAAGGTCGCAAACTTTCTACAAAATTCGCATTTGTTGCTGATGAGAGTTTGGTATAAGTGGGAAAAGGTGAAAACATGTCCCAGCTCGGCTTTGAGTAGCGGCTTGAGTCCTTCTAGCCCATACTTGACGACGGTCTTGTATTCACGAGATGCGGTCGCTATGCTGCGTGCACGGTGATTGACGCCGCGGAACCTGAGATACGAGAGGATGTCGAGTTCCCGAAGTATTATGAGAGTCAACTCCTCTGGGAGACGGCTCAAGATACCAAGGTCTGATGATGCAGCGGTCTCGAAGGACGTTTTTAGGAATGGTGCATCCAGTTTTCGCGCTGGCGTCCGTATGAGGACCTTGTCAAATTCATTTCTGTGATATGTGCAGGCCTTGATAATTGCATCTGCATCCTCTTGATGCTCGGCGCTGACGGCCATTGTTGATGTCAAGTTGAATGACGACGTTGAAGATGAAGGCTGAGGATTGGCAAAAGAAACCCTCAATCAAGACGGTATCTGTCACATTTATTACACCAGCCAGTCAATGGATCCTTGGGCTGATGTTGGGCTTTATGGAAATCACGAGACAAAGTGCCAGGCCTTCCCCGCAGTTAGGCTGATACTGTGACGTGAGCAATGAGAGGCAAGTCTGCCTTATGAGGCAGTCTCGTACTATTGTCCTCATTTTGTGCTAGGGCTTATTCCTGTTTTGCTACGCCGCACTGTAACTGTAAGAACAACAGGACTCGGTAGACTCTTATCGTAATTCCAAGCCACGGCTCTGTCGAGAGCTTGAGAAAATGCCCAAGAATCCCGCTTTCAGTCGGTTGTTTGAGCATAGCCAAGCAAAGGACTGGTCTTTTGCAGTAAAAAACTGATTTAATGAAGTGATATCAAACTACGCGCCTGCAAAGCTTGGGAAAGCGCGCTCCTAAGTACTCTTATAGACTCATGGACCATAGCAGTTTTTCTAGGCCACCACCATCATACCCACGAGGTATATGATATTCCAGAGGGCTCATGTTCTCTATTCCATTGTCAACCTCCTCTTTGATCTTCAGAGTGACATCCCTGCGCTTCCTCAGCTCATTGATGATATGTGACATAATCTGAGCATCGCATATACCCTCTCGTCTATTCGATGAAGCAAGCAACTGCGTAGCCCTTGTTGCCACCGAATTATCCGAGCATTTGATAGCCAATGCAAACAATGGAGCCACAACTCCAGTTTCCAAAGAGAAATTTCTTCGGGGCGGCGTCTTGGTAGCGTTGGATGAGGCGTTGAGCTGCATGGTATGCTCTAGCAAAGTTTCTGCCAAGTCAAGTATGTGGTGGGCGGCAGGGTTTGGCGAAGCCTCAAACACTTCATGATTTTGAGGAAATTTGGACTCCAATAACATTTGGCAAACATGGAACTGAACAAGAAGTGTCTTGATCCCGTGCAAGGTTTGTTCATCGTGTTGCTCTTTGTCCTGGAATTCCTTGAGAGTTGCGATCCATGAATTGTATCCTTGCACCAAAGCTGACTTCTCCTGTAAGATGTGTGAGCTTAGCGAGTCTAATGGTTCTTTGTACGATTCATCGTTCTTGTTAAGAAAATGATACAACCAGGCTTGGAGTTTAATCAGCCTCTGCTGTGCATCCTGAAGCCCGAGAAAGCTCCCCTCCGAAGGAAAGGCATCATAACCCGTTTCTTCCCATTTATACTCCGACAAGGCAACTATAGGTATCCGGTCGTCTTCAAAGAAGCTGGCTTGCATGTCTAGTCGTTTGAAGACAGTAGTCAACCTTTTCATGTCCTCTGATTCTTCTCTGGCGTTTTCTTGTTGGGCAGACATCAGTAATCTGAGACCATTGGTGAGGTGTTGAAGTGCGGCATTACTGTCGCCGATGGTGCTTTCGCAGCAATAAAATAAGATACAACAGACCAAGGCAGCCTTTGTCGTGTCTTCTGATGGTTGCGCCAAGCGCTTCCTCATTGATCGTAGAGCTTTACCGTAGAGAGTCAAGGTCTCAGGACTAGCAACTGACCTCCCTTCTGGATTAGACGATATATAATCCAAGTGCAGTGAGCTCATTGCGACGAGGGCTTGCCGTACTACGGCATCTTGATGTCCAGCTTGTAGTACAGTTTGAGACCAGAAGTCGGATGAGAGAAACCCAGAGATGTCGCCTGATCCTTGGACACAGAAGTAGTGCAATAGCCTTCGGTCCTCTTGGCTTCCAGGTACCCTGAATGGGATGGCGTAGCTGGTGATGGGCAATAGAGCTGAGAATGTCGATGTACTTGATGGGGTGAATTCACTCTCCGAAGAGCTTGAGAAGGCCGTAACTCGATCATAGTCGCATTTCCACCCCGATCGCGTACATTTTGCGCAATTCGGCTTACCCTCGTCACACTTTATCCTTCTTTTGCTGATGATTGTTAGCCACTTATGTTCTGATTAGACCATTTCCCCTTGTAAATATTGCTATTATCAGAAGGAAATTTGCACGAACCGACATGTTTGACAGCCCGTCTTCCTCCTTGGAACGCTAGATCTTGTTCTCTTCGCGACCATCAGAGGATCGTTCGAAGCCATTTTTTGGTGATTCTCCGCCGAAAATTTGTTTTCACGGCTTGTAATCACTCCATAACTTACTTCCGCCCTCGGTGGAATTGTCAGGAGATGACAAGTAAGCACTAACCAGATTAAGCACCTGTTTCGAATGCCTCACTCAATCCACGAGGCTGGATAACTCGAGACCTCATGAATTTTATACGCAATTTGCATAAAATGATATCCACAGCCAATAAATGATTGCTCATCATTACGATGAGTTTGGTCTCTCAGTGATTAGTGTATAGGTACCGTAGGCCTTGATGAATGATGCTATCTTATCAGTTTCTCGATTCCGTTTTAGCCGGTTAATATGAATCCTTCGATCCTTCAGAACCTCAACTAAACCCCTTGCGGTGAATTAAAGGAGGCCTCATTACGGCACGTGACTGTCCTTGCAGTCTCATTGCGACCAGTTTGATGCCTCCGCAAGAAATTGAATGTATATTGTCCAAGTGTTGTTTCGCAGTATGAAATATGAAAGAGTCAATACCCAGACCAATTGATGCCCTGGACTCTGTGTCGCCTGCACAGCAAGTCTCTGGGTTAGACGCTGAAACAGAGAAAAATGCACCAGAAAAGTCACCACCAAAGGACGAGGAAGCGTCCCCAGACGGCGAAATTAGTCAACCCAAACAAAAGAAGTCTTTGGCTTTCAAGCTCTCCTTTATTGGGTTGGCTGCCACATTATTCGTATTTCAGGTCGATGCAACAGCACTTGGCATTGCCCTTCCTGTATGACAAACCCAGCCTCCATATCCTCCAAGCCAACGGCTTTGATACTGACTATTCTCTAGTCAATAGCGAATGATCTCAAAGGATCAAGTCTCGAATCTTTCTGGGCCAACTTATCCTATACACTATGCGGTCTGGTGATGCAGCCAGTCTGGGCAAGCATATCAGATGCATTCGGTCGAAAACCGCCCCTGTACGTCTGCATTGGGCTGTTCTTCATCGGATCCATCACTTTTGCCGTCGCTCAAAACATGAAGACAATAATCGTGGGCCGTGTGCTCCAGGGTTTCGGCGGTGGAGGCATCGACATTCTTACCGAGGTGATCCTCGCTGATATGACAACACTCGAGGAACGATCGACCTATCTCGGCTTGATGGGCATCCCAAATGCAGTTGGTAACATCCTCGGCCCCTCTGTAGGTGCACTGTTCGCCACCTACGCCAGTTGGCGATGGATCGGATGGGTTAATCTTCCTATTCTTGGATTTGGGACACCGTTGCTGTTTTTCTTTCTCAAGTTACGGCCTGTCACGATGGACTCATCTCTTGCTAGCAACATTGAACGTCTTGACTGGATAGGCATGGGTCTCGTTGTCTCTGGTATCACCATCTTCGTTTTGCCACTCAGTTGGGCTGGCTCTCTGTTCCCATGGTCTTCGTGGCAGACCTTACTTCCAATGCTATTGGGAGTCCTAGTGCTTGTCGGTTTCGTGTTTTATGAAGCGAAGCCTGCAGCACCCATCATGCCTCATCGTCTCTTTCATTCCATAACCGCCAATATGACGTTGTTGGGCGGTTTCATTCATGGAGCAATTCTTGTCTCGCTGCTTCAGTACCTGCCATTGATATACCAGGCAGTATATCTGGAAACGCCGATCAAGTCAGCTGTCTTTCTGTTACCTTCATCCTTCATTAGCGTGTTCATCGCTGTAATCTCTATGATGATGGTACCTTTGTTTGGGGGTTATACCTGGCTCCTGCGACTTTCGTGGGTATTGTTAGCTCTTGGAACTGGTATAATGGCTCTTTTCAGTCTGCATTCACCTTCATCAATGCTTTTTGGACTTCCAATCATGTGGGGAACAGGTGTTGCTCTACTTCGACTCAACATTCTGCCCATGCAAGCTAGCGTCAAGGATGTTAACGACACGGGTGTGGCAATTGGACAATTCTACACCATCAAAATGTTCGGGGGGCTGATCGGTTTAACCATCGCTTCTGCGATATTCAACACTGTCTTCGCAAAGACCATCGCCTCTAGCTCCGTGCAGCTCACAGGGCCATTGCAGCCCTTGGACGCTTCAAAGGCTGTCGCTTTCATCAAAGAACTCGGGTCGCTGAATGTTTCCCAGAAAACGCTCAACGATGTCTTAGTTGTCTATCTCGAGTGCTTCAGGACGATTTTCTACACCATGGCCGGCTTAGGTGCCTTGGGACTGATTACGTCAATGTTCTTGGAGGAGATTGATCTCAAAAGCCAAGGTCGTGGAAACCAACGCTTCGAAGACTAGTAAACTGGCCAACTGCCATCGAACGATATTTCTCTAATTCTTTGTCACAAAAGAGGAGGAGTGCTTCTGCTGACCTCCTGGCAATGACTATTTATAGAACAACGGGTCTCAAAAATGATAGATTGAATCTAGATATATAATTGTAATGACAAAACATTTCTAAACGATCAGCCTTCGTTAGAATTGTGTTCAAGTTGGGTATCCGTATGATTAGACATCACCATGATCAATGCGAATCACGACCTTGGCAAAGTGCTTCTGCTCCTTCAGCTTTCTGTAAGCATCCTTGGCATCTGCCAACTCAAAGACCGTTTCATCATACACGGGCTCTAGCTTCTTCTCATCGATGTATCGCACAAGCTCCTTGTACTGGCTCTGACTGCCCATGAGGAACCCTCGAACAGTGCACGTGTACATCAGAGCCCCCATCATCGGAACCACTTCAGTGTCTTGAGCAACAGCACCAACGACCTGGATGGAACCGTACGGACGAACTGCATCAAGAGATTGTTTGAGAGTCTCGTTGCCGCCGATGTCGACGACCATATCGAAGCCTGCGCCATTGTGTGTCAAAGCTCGCGCTTCCATGCCCCAGCCAGTAGGATTCTCGCGATAGTTGACGACATGGGTTGCACCGAGAGACTTCAGTTTCTTCGCCTTCACTTGAGTGGAAGTAGTGGCCACGACTGTCAGTCCAAGAGAAGAGGCAAGTTGCAGCATTGCGACACTCACACCTCCAGTTCCCTGAACCAAGATCCAAGTCTGCGGTCCAATCTGGTCTTTCCTCAGTTCCGAGAGGGCATTCCAAGCCGTAAGCCAGGTTACAGGGAGAACAGAAGCTTGAAGCCAGTCCAGAGATTCTGGTGCATGGATAAGAGCACTCTCCGGGAACACTCCATGAGTCCGAAGCGTTCCCTTTGTGCCCAGGCCAAGCATGGTTGGCACATCGGACATGTTGACATCCGCGTCATCTCCTCTCTGCGACACAACATCTGGGGCAGGGAACGTGATGACTCGATCGCCGGGCTTGTAGTGTCTCACAGACAATCCAACCGCTTCGACTGAACCGGCTCCATCGCAGAGAGGGACCATGGGCGGGATGATGGGGCCAAATTGCTAGACACTGTCAGTTGGCATCGACGTCAATGTGCGTGCTCTGGAACCTACAGCTGAAGTAGCTATGACAATGTCTCGATAATTGAGACTGGTTGCATGGAGCTTGACGAGAACGTCATTTGGACCAAGTTCCTCTTTGGTGGGAATAGGAATATTCTCCTCATACTTGAGCGATGTCTCAAAGCCCTGCTGGTCATTGAGGATCCACTGTCTGGCCATGATAGATGCTGGAGGGGTTTAGCAGGAATGAAGTCGCTGTCGTGATATATGGAAGTAGGATGATGAATATGAATAAGTTAAGAACTCAAAGAGATTAAATATCTTGATACATCATCGATGCACTCCCCTGTCTGGACTTTACTCAGCCAGCGGAAGGTTGCGGGTGTGCGGGGGCTGATAACAAAGCAACCCGCAACCCGCAACCCGCAGTGGATCAGTCGATGCTCATGCAGCTCGCTCAGACTTCCATCCTTCCATCCTGTCGGGACCAAGATCCAATTCCATCATACGTAATGCAAAATCATCAATGTCACCGGGAGCCATGTCTGACAAGACCTTCTCATGGTCATTCCTGCACATAAACCCAACGTTACTCTCTGCGCACATCCTTGTCCAAGTGAATGCCGACTTGGCTTCCCAAAGCCCCTTTCTTGTGGTGATAGGCAAGGTCCCGTAGCAGGGCCCAGACTCTGTTTTCAGCAACTCATATCCTGACTGAAGTCCCATGGATACACACCATGTCCTCCGAACAGACTCTGACAGTATCCATGCATGCCATAGAAGCTGTTCAGGGGAGTGTTGGCCCAGAGGCATCGGCAATGTTAGATACTGGGAGTGTTGATTGCTGAGATGGTTCTCCACGATTATACCGCCATTGGCTGTTGCTTCAATAGCAGCATACATCACATCTCTTGTCCAGTCTTGTAATGTTTGTAAATGCTGTTCAGCTCTGTGGCGTTGACGCAAGTCGCCATCTAGTAGACGGATTGTACAGTAAACCAGAAGTGCTTGAACACGGCTAAGACTAGCAATAATAGTCCCTGCACCCTCTTCCATCTCGGCAGAGTGTACTAGTCTCTCGGCTTTCTGCTCTACAAGTCGAAGGACAATCTCATTTGTTTCGGATGTTCTCGATAGATATGCTGACATTGTGGCGAAGGAATCAGCAATACAATCGGGGAGACTATTCTTGTAGAGCTCGTGATGTATGAATACGTTGCTTCCAGTTCTTATCCAGTCATCAAGCCAGTTCTTCGTTTGGTATAGAAGTCCCCGGACCATTTCAGTGGTGAGGTGCGCTCGATTTGACTGTTCAATAGGAACTGCTCTCCAGGAATCTGGATCCAGAAACCATGCCAGCTTCAGATCGTCCAAGGAGATGGTGCTTTCGGTGTTTTGCTCGTTCGCATGAGTACTCAATTCCATGTCAACTAATGAATTCAAACTTGTATCTTGGTAAAGGTCAATTGGCCGAGTTCCAGTGCAAGTGCCTGGCGACCGTGTTGGCTCTACATGACTCCGTGTAGCTTGGTAGAGAAAGGTGTTGGGTAGAGGCTCATAGATACAGTCCAAGCCTCGAAGCTCACAACGACGGCATCTAGGTTGCTGCTTGGTGCACTTTCTCTTGGATGATTGGCATGCCTTGCAGGCTTTCACCTCATACCTACCCATTCCTGATTGGCTCATGATTGTTGCGGTATCAAATGGCTGATGAAATCTCTTGTTTGTGGTAGAGACACGTTTGTTTGCGGGAGGCAACGTGCTTATTGATCAGATTGCGGATACGATGGCTGCTCCTTACGGTTAGACTTCCGCTACTTTGTCTTGGCCATCCATACCCGCACGGGTACCCGTGCGGGTATGGATGGCCCTTTGTCTTGATCCGCT
>JACYFE010002465.1:0-30277 GCA_014764975.2 Fusarium sp. DS 682 | reverse complement strand
GGGGTGATGATGCCCAGAAAGTATTTTTATTATCCTCAGTTCTGATGCTGCAGAACCTCGAGATTCCAGAGCTATGTCAACGACTGTTTGTCCATCCTGGGTCGCCTGGTTTTGATTGATGCAGGCATCGAATTGTAGGAGTAAGAGAACGAGATTCTCATGGTTCGCCCGAATCGCATTGCCAATTGGCGTAACTGGTTGAAATCTGCCATATGCGTCTAAGCAAGTATTAGGATCTTGGCCGGATTCTAAGAGCCACTGTATTAGATCTAGGGGTCGGTCCAATGGATTTTTAGCATCTATGGCGTGGCGATCATAGAGTTCAGTTGCCCAACGGATCTCATTTCTGAATAAATTATCAGAAAATGCTCGAATAGTTGGACTCTCATTCCGAAACTTTTGTAGATTGACCGTAAAGCCAACCATTTCGGTTCGCAAAAGAGAGGTAAAGATGTCCCATTCCGCGGCACTGTGCATGGTCATCCCGTTCGATATCATATATATCATGACTTTGAAGCATTCGGGCATGATGTCGGCTCCATGACTCATACAAAAGCTTTGGGCTGCCTGTATGTGCTCTTCCGAGTGCCATTCAGGCATCATACCGCTCATGATAGCTCTCATGTCCGAAAGAGAAGGAGGCGAGTGAGGGCTTTCACCATGATTGAGCATCTTTAAAGCTATTGCCAAAGCAGTCTGTGATTTCTGGGGTTGATGACAAGTAATGGCGTTGGACCTGATTGCGAAAAATGTGGCTCATGAATCTCGTTAGCGAATTTGCCTGACCCAGGGTGGTTAGGCCTTACATTTCCCAAAGGTATCACGGAAATGAAGCCATGGGAGGTACGTTTCCCATTCAGAGTTAAAAAGATATGCTGGTGGAGTACAGATGCTGAGTTGCGAGTTCGTTGGAGATGGTGGCGCTGTTAGGTCAGATGTTAGAGTCGATATCAGAACGTGGATTCGACTGACGTGTCTTGAATCGAGCTACAAAATTTGTTTCTCGATGACGATTCGTTTCTTTGGCAATCTTCAGCTTTTTCATTATCCTTCCACAGTGTATGACATCGCTATCCTTTCCATATTTCTTGCGTTTGTCGATTTTCCGGCCGATGTACTGCCACGTCTCCTTATCGAGGTTCTTGGAAATGTTCCAGCTCTTAAGCTTGTATTCCAACTGTCCCTTTCTATAACTTAGTTAGCGACCTGCTCATTTAGACCGCATGGTATCTACAAACGTAGTACGTAATCCTTGAGCTCTCAGTAAGGTGACTAATTCCTTGAGGGATCTATCTTCGAACAGATACTCATATCTGATCAAGTTCTTGTATTCCAGCCAGTCCCTCTCACTGGGCTGTGACTGCGCTGCGCTCATGATGCTGATCGAGTGAAGTCTTAGTTGGAATGGTCGAGACTGATAGAGACGTGGTAATAGAAGAAAGGGACAGAAGAAGATTGTCAGTCGGTGAGGAACAATGGGAAAAGTAGAACGCGCTGGTCGAGGGTGCTGTTGTCTCTTTGTAGGTGCCCGATGAGGCTCTGCACTTTCTGTCCTGATTCGTGCAAACCAGAATCTGAGTGGCTTGCCAGGTTGGTAAGCCTCATTTTCGGCTTAGTGCTTCATTGCATATCTTTTATTGGCTATGTCCATAATCTCCTCTGTCGGGCGCGTGTCCAATGCGGTGCAACGACCATACATGATTCCCATTCGTCAAATCCACAATCTTGAGGTCGCTGATGACATTTGACACGGCAGAGATTACACCGCATCATCACTATCATATTGTCATTGGAGCTGTCCAAAATCTTGACCCACTGGGAATTATTTAACTGGCTGACTCCAAAATCGGAACGCCATCAGCCCATGGTTTGTTTCATTTCAACGCTGGCTACTGCGCCTTATTGTATTGCATTGTCCTTGATAAACACAAAAAACAAATTTAGCCCTTGGTGCGTCTGGCTTGCAGATATAAGTACATTGAAACTCCAGCCAACATCACCATGACCTCTTCCATAGAGAATAACACAACATTTATGGTTTCTTTTGCTGGCTTCAGCACTGGAGTTACTTACCATCCGAGAACTTCTTTAACAAAATGAAAACTGAAATTATTGTCGCAATCGTCAGCTTGGTTGTCTCTCTCCCGCCAGCGCTTTACGCGATGTGTGCATGGTACCGGCGGCGTTCTCAAGCAACAAGTGAGTTCTGTAAAGTCACAGGGTTCCAAATTCCAAGAACTAATGTAAACCTTGATGCTTACCCTAGATCATCCATTTTCCGAGATGCATCTCCCAAGGCGTCGTTCGGAACTTCTTTGCTCTGTGTCTGAACGAGGCATCACACTGGCGCTACGAGTTGAAGATGGCCTACCAACTAGTGAAAGAGATTCTGTGATCAGGCCTCTAAATCCTCGAGTCGCGTTGGGATGCTGATTGATTGTTGTTTCTAAAATGTTAGTTCATGTAAACAAACGAGGGGACACTTGAGGGACTCAATTAGTTGGTGATAGTCACTGGTGTATGATATCAGGCACACCGTTGTCTAGCATTTTTAAATTTTTTTAATCTTCTGTTGACTACCATCGCGGAAATTTGCTATAAAACATTCAGCGGTTAACGTCGGGGTCCGCGGACTAACACCGAAACAGACTCTTGATTATCAACCACTTATTATTAAGCCTTGTTTTCTTCGTCCAAATTGTAACAGGTAGTCAATTACTTAATGGAAGTGTTTATCATTACCGTAAGTGATTTTATTCAACGGTCTCAGCGAACAATTGCATTTTCTGGCAGAAATATGACATGATATCTGTTAGCGCCAAGATCTGACACCGTCTCTGAGAGTCACTTTGCGGGGTCACGCATGAGTCACTTATTACGCCCTTACGCTGATTAATACTAGAATCAATAAATAGTTTACAACAGCTTATCAATTGGTAACAGGTTCTCACAGAATTTCTCTTTAAAACTTCGGTGATCACCATGACTTCCCTTACCAAAACCACCTATCAGGCCTTTGCGTCAGAACGGGCTGAGGGTAATCCCGCGGCGGTGATTATCCTTCCCAAGACAGAGTCCGGCACGAAAGATGATGGTGAAGATTTCCCTTACTCACTGTTCCCTTCACCCTCGAAGCTTCAAGAGACTGCAACAAAGATCAATCTTCCGATGACGGCATACGTGCTTCCTCTTGATCCAGAAAACGAGTCGGCAAAAGCTCACTATGCCGTTCGCTGGTTCAATCCCGCGAATGAGGCGCCACTCTGTGGTCATGCGACTCTAGCCTTATCTCAGCACCTCTTTAGTACACTCCCGAACGCACCCCAGACGCTGAGGTATCTTACTAGGCTTCATGGAATCGCTTCTGCTTCTTTGTACCAGAGCCCATTTGAGGATGCGAGGCTGGTCGGTATTGAGTTCCCAGAATTGGTCAATCTTCCTGCCGTCTCAAAGGATAGTCAGCGATGGGGCGAATTGAAGCATCTGTTTGAGGGTGCAACTGCTTCTAAGTGGGAAGGCAAAGGAGAGCCCGTTGGCGTTTTTGAGCAAGATCAGTATTTCTTGCTTGAATTCAATCCTGGGCTTGACCTCAAGGCTCTGGAACTTGATGCCTCTAAGCTGGTCAGTTAATGGCCATACTCGGAAGTGCGTAACTGACTCATCAGACTTCTCTTAACGGCTTCATCTACATGTTCCAAATTTCGATAAGCCCTTCGGAGCATATTCATACCCGAGTCGTCAACTGCATAGCAGGCAACAATCATGAAGACGCTGCGGTAAGTTACTTCTTCATTGAAAGGAGCTTTAATGACATTGATAGACTGGTTCCGCCCATCGGGCTATTATTCCGCACGTGCTGTCAAACACCGATACTACTGCCCGGCTTAAGCAGTACCATCCCGATTTCACCGGTGGCGCGCTGCGAATTTGGCAGCAGTCGAAAGGAGGTGGGGAGTTGACGGTTGAATGGATTCGAGATACCAAGACTGTCAGGATCATGGGCAAGGCTTTGCGCACCGGTGAAAGCAGCATTGAGCTATGAGAGGAGGGCCATCGGATCAGGAATCGTTAGATTGGATGATTATCCCCCTCCCATTACGATGGATTTCACTACATATTCTTCTTATCAGATGAAGTTAACCACGCTTGGGTGGAGGACAAGTTATAACACTATTCAAGCTTGTTCCGAATTTATTGAAAGAGAATCCGAGTGTAATGACTTAACCATTTTTGGCGAGTTATCTTATCCAAGAAATCTGCATTCGATTGATCGCATGATGACCGGCTGACTCACGCCGTCTTGCACATTTAGGCTAATTCCTTCTGTTCCTTCTCCTCAGTCATGCCAAGATCCCAGACTTCCAGCTTTTCTAATAGTACATAATAATTTTATAACGCCCAAAAACACGTCTAAGAACAGAATTTCTCGGTCTAATTCATCTGAATACACTCGTACAGCTTCCAATCTTACATATCTCATTGAGCAATGGAATTCAAACCAACTCAAAGTATTGTCCACAATGAAGGCTGCGATCTTCATTACTGGTATCAAGGATTTGGACCTCTCATCATCTTCATTCCCGGCGGAAATGGCCATGGACGACAGTTCAACAACATAATGGCCGCTCTATCAGACCGCTTCACTTGCGCCACTTTCGATCGTCGTCAAATGTCAGCAAGCCAAGTTCCTGTTAACAAACGTTTAAGCCCTCCCCAACAAGCCCGAGATATCCGAGCAGTCATAAAAGCGGTTGGATTCGATAAGGCTATTCTTTTCGGCAGCAGTTCTGGTGGTATCTTCGGGTTCCAATTCGCCCACGACTTTCCTGAGATGGTTGTACACTTCATTTCCCATGAAGCGGGACTTTCGATCCTCATGTCGGAGGCGACGCAGATAACGGAATGGATGTACAGTCTTCTAGACCTTTTTGAAACACAAGGTCAAGATGCGGCGGCTAAAGAGTTTGCGAAATGTCTCATTGGCTATGATACTGAGGGTATTCCAAAGCCAGCAGAGCCTGAACCGAGCAACCCACGCAACTTTTGGGAAAACGAGTTTGCACCGTTGATTGGATACTGTCCCAATTTGCTTCGAATCAAGGAGCACGGTGTTAGTGTTGGAGTCATGAGAGGTGTGCGCTGTAAGGATGCTTTCTATGCGAAAGCGATTGAGGAGCAGGCTAAGATTCTGGAGTGTCCTCGAATGACGGTGCCGGGTCACCATGAAGGGTTCCAGTGCGAGACAGAAGAATTTGTCCCTTCACTTTTGGAGATGCTTGATATTTTGGAGAAACGCAAATAGAGTTCGGCGCGTTAAATTCTTGCATCGCTGCGGTTTTGTACCTTGTTGAATCTCCAACCTGACCTGCACAGTCTCTAGGAGTTTGACATCGAGGCTCCGCGACGAACGGCTTGTGGCCACCAAAAGAGCCGTAGTAAAAGAAGGAGGTTTCTGAGTTTTATACCAATAGCTCGTGCAATTTACATTTCGCATGATCAGAACTCATTTAAATAGGCGATAGGTAAGTAGCGAATACGATCAAAGCCTTTCCAATGATTCGTTGAAACTACCGATGATGGTTATCAAGATATCAAATCCTCTACTCACTCGGAACACCAAGCTCTTTCAAAGATTTCTTTAATCCCAATTGTATCCAGTTGCCGATCTCTTTCTCAGTAGCCACCGCAATTACTCCCAACATACCCAGGGTATTCACCCCGGCCTCTTTGTTGACAGCCGCGCAGCGACGTGGAATAACTACAATCCATCGGCTCGTAAAAGCCACATTATGCGGGCAAGCATGCCCATCTGGAACATTCTTTCCCGTACTTTCTTTCCAAGCCTTCGTGGTCTTCTGCAAGAGGTCCAAATAGATCTCAGTCAACTGAACAGGTGATTCAGTGCCGTTGAATCGATAATAGAACCATCTGAAAGGTAATCTTGGCTCTTCTGTGACATGGGAATTGAGAAAGTCGACGGCGAAGCCACTAGCCGGCAAAGGCATCAGCTGGACGTGCTTGTGCAGTCTACTACAGCCGCCATCTTTGCCACAGTTGTAGAAGACCACGTAGTCTTTGGTTGCATCATTAAGGGAGTTCAACATCGCCCATGTGGCTTCGAAATCGCTCTCACTCAACGGTTCATACTGCCTTCGATAGCCATCCCGAGTGAGCATCATAAGATGGGGTCGCGAGAAGCAGAATTTGTTTGCAATAAGGAAGTGGCTACTGGCATCAGTTTCCCATATCTCAAACCCGTTTGTGTCAATATCGCTGCCTGGTCGAAGCCGGTCGATGGTTGATGAGACTGCATTTTGACTTTCGGCGGAAGGCTGACTCGGGGACGTTGCCAAGGTTGGCTTTTTGAGGAGAGCTTTGGTGAGGACGAAATGAAACTAAAGGAGAATTCATCACGTGTCAATAACTCATCGATCTACTTTGTATGGGATGGCTTGATCAAACCTTTAAGCCCCCATCAACATGCTCAATGATCGTCTGATTTTCATCGAACTGAACAAGGCCCGATTTAGTCAAAGCATCAAATTTAGATAGAACCAGGGTTCCATCAATTGCAGTCGCGGGCTGTTGAGTAGCCATGGTGTCCTTGCTCCATTCGATTCAACTTTGTGAGTAATCGCTTGCTTGTGAGAACGGGAAATCGCACTAAATACGTGGTTTTGAAACGTCAAAAAGAGGGTTTTCCAGATTACTAATTCCTCGTTGTCAGCGCGCCAGACTTGTGGGGATATCTAGGGTAACCTCATCAGTGAGTGCATGTAACGGGCACAGTCAGTCATGCAGAGTCATATATTATGCGATCCAAGTTCGTAAATTGGGACGATACCTATTGTTGTTTCTGTATCTATCCAATGCATCGATTTAGAGTCGAGCTTTATATTGGCTTTAATGCAACAAAACGAGTCATGTATTTGCGAGGTAGACGAAATATGACGCATGTGGCTTGTGATTTGAAGCTATATCAAATAGACCTAAAACTCGATCGAGGCACATGGTGACTCATTTAACAACTTTTGACAAGCGTTTTAATGGAACGCAACGGAATGACACGACGCCAAGTATAGACAGGGCAATCTAGCTAGACGTCTTCTCTCCCCTCTCCTTTTCTGCCGTGTTCACAGCTTCAGATACTCCGGTATTACTAGGTTCCCTATTAGGTTCACTTCCATCTTCAATCGGCCGTGCCTCTTCAAATGCCTCCTTCTCATCATACCCTCGAAACATACCCCAGAACGTAGGCGCAGTAATAATCATCGTTACCGACAATCCTGTGTAGAGGTACAGGATCTGCGGATCCTTAGATAGAGGAGAAAAGGCCATACCGAGCGCGGATCCAGCACCAGAGCTCAACTGGGCCATGGCCTGTACCAAGCTACGCATGTTCCTTGGAGCCTCAGAGTAGCTGTACTCTGCCAGCGTTGTAAAACCCAAGATCTCAGCAAACCCTAGTAGGAAATAGACCGGTGCCTGTATCCAGACACTTACGTCATTGGGAGACTTTTCGCACTTCAATGGTTGATCATAACAAGGTCCCTTGGTGTAGATGAGCTTTTGCACTCCGGCGGCATACGCCATGGCTGTGCTCATCATGATGAAGGCCCATGTTATACGAGCGATGGGACCGAATACAAACCCGTGACTTCGTACGATAGGATATACCAGCCTTTGCATGACGGGGCCCAGTAGGACGCAGGCGATAGAGTTGAGGGCTTGGATAGTGTCATTGGGAATACCACCGAGCTTCATCTGTCCCGCTTGTGAGACGAGATTGTTTGTGATTTGATTCATACACAGATGGAACGGCACGAAGCATGCCCTGCGGTCCGTCAGTTAGTGATCAACACGAACGAATGTTGAATGGTAAATCTCACATGACCTTGCAAGCTTGGAGACCTCTTTTGATCTCGAAAACAAACTTGTCATCCCAATCAACCTGCCGGCCATAGGTCTCCGATTGATAAAGAGGTGTCGCGGTTTCCCACTTGAACTTATGTCTGCCTGCGCACATGATAACGCGAGAAGCTCGGGGAAGGATATTGGCTTGCGGCCGAAGTTTCACTTTGTTTGTCAGAGTCTATAGCACGGAAACAGGGAAGAGGATACCGTTTGATGCTTACCGAATGACTTGTGAAAGAGGAGAAGTAAAGGTACCAGAGTCCAAACCGTGCAGAGTGGCAGTAAATAGGCAGCCCAGAAGCCCACGATCTTTTCCAGATACGTTGATGCCACTAGTGATAGGCTCGCGATGTTTGTAAGCCTTGACATGAGATTTCAGTCATTTGAAACATTGTTATGAGCTTGCTAATGTGTACTCACCAGTAAGACACGTTGTAGATATATTGAAGCGTAAGCGCACGATCTGCAATCACGCGTTCGCCTTTCTTGGTCATGATCAGTTGAGGTGCTGTCTCGGGGTATTGATCGCCTGTGAATTGGGTCAACTTCTCGTTCACTTAGTAGAAGCGTGAATATCTGTCGTAGAAAGCTACCATAGAGACTCAAGAATAGGGCTTCATTACCTATAAACGGAGATGCTGTAGCTTTAACACCAGCAGTACCGAGTCCAAGCATTGTCATCGCGAGTCCCAGTCCTATTACCTTGGTAGACTTGGCATGAAACGCAGGGAGCGAGGTAACGAATAATATCAAACATCCACAGAAGTCCAAGCTGCATTATTTCTTATCAGATATCTCTTGACTTTCTCGTACAATAAGAACTTACAAGAAACTAAGACAAAGCGTCTTATAGCGGCCTAGCCACGTATCCGAAATGACTGCGAAGACAGTCGGTAGTAAAAAGCTAACAAACAAGAAAGCACTCGTGATATTGGTCGCTGTAGCTTGTCCGAGGCCCAATTCACCAGGAACGGCGACGCTTTCGGCACTGTTCTGGATGTAATTCTCTATGCAACATGTAAGTTCAGAATGACCAAGCGAATGGCGCTGCGTTGATTGGTCTTTGTTACGTACGCCATGGCGTTGTTACGGCATAAAAGGTAAATCGCTCTGTAGCATTCGCAATGAGAGCGATCCAAACAATGAATGGCACTGAATCTACCACATGCCGTAGTTCTTTGACCTCCTCTTCTGTTGCATCGCGTCTCTGTTGTTCTGGTTGTTGATTCGACATGATAAATAATAAGGCACAGAATTTTATGTAACCCAGCTTGACTTCTGTGGAAGATCAAAATTGTTTCAAGATTTTGCAAAAGTCGAGTATGTTGTCCTGCTCCAGACTCAAACTCAAAGGTCTGCCTCAACCACGCCGAGGTATTGACAACGCAGCGATGGCAAAATTGACAGGTCGAACCGTATTGCGGGGCTCAACTGACTTTGTTGGTCTTACTGCATCCTACAGAGTACAGATACTCGCTTATATGCCTGTTAGGTCATATTGGTTAGGAGCCCACTGGTACTTTTGAATTGAGAAAGCTCGACCAAATATAGAATGTTACGTGCACGCAGATCACACGTCGCTTAAAATTCAGGCATAGCTTTCGGAGATCCGATTGGACCGGATCAGTAGCCTTCTGGGTATACATGTCGGGGAAATTTCCGCCAGGCAGTAGGTAACCTGGATCCATAGAATCCTTTCGGTTATGTTAGATGCTAGAGACTGGAGAAAGTAATGGCCCATTAGTTATTTGTTGTGGACCCGTTGGAATTCCATCAAATACCCCTACGCTTACGTGCCCATGCCGGATCGAATCATGGCTAATATCTTGTCATCCTGCATGAGTGAATTACGAGATATTGCCTTTACAGTCCAGTCCATATGGCAAGGGGGTAGTAATGTCTCATTTACTTCCTATGAGTCAGTTCTCCATGCATATTATCCTAGAAGTAATCTTTCTTCCCGTAATGCGTTGAGGTCTTTGTCTTCAACAACGAGCCTACGAAGTGGTAACAAGATCCATAATGAGCAATAGAATGCTTTTAGTAGTGGGGAAGATGACAATGTAGTGTGTTATTCCGTTAGAGATTGAACGTCGAGTAGACAATAGTCGATAGGCCAATTACTATAAGTTTGGAATCGGCTCCAAAGCATTCGAATTTAGTAAAAGAGAAAGTGTGCCTGAACAACAACTTGGTAAAACAGTATGAACGTGAAACAAGACATCGATATGGCCGGCAAAGTGCAAGTCAAGTACGACATGATAAGGTATCCATAGAGCACCGTCCTGGGAGCTTAGCTAAACCGGTATAGCCGACTCCGAGTGGCCGATTACATTACACTTTCAAATGGTGAGAAGATCTACAACCGCGATGTTCTTGTACAGTTATCAGGCTAACCGACGATGCAGGTTTCTGTGGAGGTAACATCAAGCATGACCAAAAATTCGAACTGACCTCCAAGGCACTGACTTCCGGAAACAGTTCTAGCCATCTTCCTTGCAATACAGCAATCCTTCCTTGCGGCACACTCGCTCATATTCATCGGATATGAGTGTGACCGCTTCGATGGCATAGTGGCACGGGCTAGAAATGAGTGTTCCGAAATGGGTAAACAGCTGGACAGTCTTTGCGATTTGGTAAGACCTGTATGCTCATTTTAGCAACCTATAATGATGCTAATAACACGTGTTAAGGTCTCATTCTGTGTAGCCCCGGCTGCCATGGTCTATTGTGCCGGCTTTAATACCATGCTTGACCGGATAGCACTGGCCGTTTATGTGTGTTCGGGAGTTGCGCGCCTGGCGAGGTTTAATGTTGCGGCGCATTTGGTCCCTAGAAGCCCTCTAGGAAAAGCAATGTACCACGAGGGCCTGGCTACACCGTATGCAGGTCTCTTGATCTCCACCGCCATTTCTGCGGCTGATTGGACTGGTTGCTTAAAAAGGTTTGGTCCAGATTCTGAACTCTGGCACTACTTAGCTGCTGTCGTCTTGGCAAGTCTTAGTACCATGATGCTCAGCAAGCGACTTCATTTGTACATTGATGGAGCTTACAGCATTCCTTTTGTCACGGTCCTGGTATTTTCTGGATGTTGGTTGAGTTCGTCTCCGATTATGAAACGAACTTAATGCTCTGGGGAGATCAAGCCTGTCTTAGTTGGGGTTTGCAGATGCTCTGTGTGAGAATAATCTCACTGTCAATAGGGCTAACTTGGGAACCTGGGTGGACCAGGTCCGTCAATTTTAAGACCCTATCTGTAGCATTGAATAGCGGAAAGGCGCTGATGGAGGTTGGAAGGGGGACGGAGAAGTCTTATGGTATATTGTTCTAGACGACAACTTTGAATAGAATATATGGAGATGCCCTTGCACCATTGTAAACATATAAAGCCCTCGACTTCTTCCTCACATTTTGCTCTATTTCTCATCCCAGTACTTTCTTATTCTCATCCATTGAAACGCTATCTACAAGCCAATAACCATGTCACTACGGCCATATCTCGAAGCGGCTTATAGGGAAGTTCGGCTGTCCACTGACGCCGCTCTCGAGCCTCTCCGACTCCTGGATTGTTGTCTTGACAGAAACCAGGAGAACCTGATTTTGGTGTACGGTGGCTCTTTCAATCCTCCTCATCGCGGACATTTGGACGTCTTGCTGTCAGCTTTGCACCCTGTGGCTAATGCCGTCGCCGTGGTGGTTTTGCCGAGCGAAAACTTCCATCTGCGACATAAATTGGCGAACAGCCATCCAGAATTCTTCCTTAGCCGGGCGAAGAGAGCCGACCTTTGGGCCCAAATGCCCCTGGTTCCAAAGGACAAAGTCTGGGTATGGTCAGAGACTTGGTATCCTTTTCTTCCATTCACAAAAGCGGTTGAACGGCTGTGTGAAGAAGATGGATACAAAGTCGTCTTTTCGCATCTCATTGGACCCGATAATCTCAACAGAGCCGACGCTCTGAATAATCTACCATACAGGCTACCTCGAATACTTGTTACCAACAAGGCCCGCCATGTTCCCTCTCAATTCCTACCTAATGGGCAACCAGCGAAGTGGAAAAGCTTCAATGAATGGCATCCGCACAGACTAAGAACTGATCTCCAAGGTAGGTATATCGACCATTTGGTTTTCCTGCCATTCCGCCTCTCGCATGCATGCATGACATCTGACAGTTTTAGAAGATGCATCTGACAAAGAGGCTGGGGAAGCTACGCTTTGGAAATGCAAAGGCGTTAGTCAAGGGACAATGGGTTACTATTTGGATTTTGCGCAGAGGCCATCAGGGTCTGACATAAACTCGACCAGCATGAGGCAGGAGCTTCTAGAGAAACACTCTCTGAATGAGCAAACACTGAGCCAGCTCAGCACTGCTGAGATCTTAGAAATCCTTGAGCCGGTATTACGTGGAGACTAGATTTTATAGTAGTAACAATGAATCTTTTTCTTCTACCCTCGTGTCACTAGTATGACAATGACAAGATTGCCCATACTCAGGTGTAGCTTACTATCCCCCAAGCTCCATGAAGCCCGTTCAGCATCCCACACCTTCGGAAGACACATAGTATAACGTCAGTATCAGGATCCACTAGTTGCATGACAGGTTACCTAAACAAGACGTAATATGGCCAATACTGTGTAATAAGGTGACAGAGCAAAAGTGATCACGACGACGTAGCTGGAGAAAGACATGGTCCGATCCCTGCCCAAAGCTGACTCAACAACCGCTCTGCGAGGTTGCATCAATCTTCTGGGACATGAGACTTGTTGACAATGAATAGCCGATGCCGAAAAGACCCCAGCTATCGATTCTTTCTAGTAACGATTGAACCGATGGCAACAGATTATACTTCCCCAGGGGTAATATTGAAAGATGAAATAACTCCTATGAAGTATAATAATCCAATCCTTTGTTTTAAGAAGGATATATAGCTACATTCTCCAAGGCTCACAAACTATCAGCTATTCAACATTGCTACTTACCTTTTCAACTATTATCATTTTACAACTCCAATACGCAACCATGGCAGTCTTGACTGGTTTCTTCAGGCCCAAAGTGGCCTTCATCACTGGTAAGTGATGTAAGATTTTCTAATAACTACTTGGTTTGCTCATGCTATGAGCCAGGGATTACCGGTCAAGATGGCTCGTATCTCTCTGAGATCCTCCTGGAGAAGGGATACGAAGTTCACGGCCTTGTGCGCTCGGCTGCATCCAGGCGCGAAGCCCTAGGAAGACCTCTCCGGCCAGGCCTCACGATTCATCTTGGTGATGTCTCTGACCTGGGGCGCCTCGTCCAGGTTCTTGGCAACATCAAACCCGATGAAGTTTACCATCTGGCCGCTCAGTCTCATGTTGGTGTCTCTTTTGAGACTCCTCTACAGACTAGTGATACAAACGCTATGGGAACTCTTCGATTGCTCGAGGCAATGAGAATGCTAGGCATGGACAAGACAACCAAGTTCTATAACGTAAGCCTCAAGTTCCACTATCAAGCTACGGTTTGTTCATCAAGTTGATCTATCTACAGGCCTGCTCCGCGGAGGTGTTTGGATCGGACATGCCGGCTCCACAAACCGAGGAGACCCCATTCCATCCGGTATCACCTTACGCCGTGTCCAAGTTATTCCAATACTGGACGACTGTCAACTTCAGAGAAGCATATGGATTTCATGCATCCAACGGAATTCTGTTCAATCATGAATCACCACGACGTGGTAAGTGGATAACAATGGCGAGCCAGGGCGACGCGACATCGGAGTGCTAATAATGCGTTTTGAAGGAACGACCTTTGTCACTCGCAAAATCACAACCCAAGTGGCTCTGATTGCATGTGGCCAGTCAGAATCTTTCTCACTTGGCAACCTTGATGCAGTCCGAGACTGGGGTCATGCGAAAGACTATATGCAGGGTGTGTACCTCATGCTCCAGCAGCCAGTCGGCGGTGACTACGTCTTGGCATATGGCCAGGCTTACAGTGTTCGTGAATTTGTGGAGGCTGCCTTCAAAGTCATAGGAGTCAACATCGAGTAAGAGCCACTATTATGATCACCATGTCCCTTGCTAATAGTTCCACAGATGGTCTGGGGCCGGATTAGACGAGGTTGGAATTGACTCCGCCAGTGGCAAGGTTCGCGTCAAGGTAAACCCTGCGTTTTACCGACAGCTCGATAATCAGAATCTACTGGGCTCGGCTGCAAAGGCTCAACAGGTGCTTGGTTGGAAGCCCAAGTACAGCTTCGAGGCGCTGGTAGAAGAGATGGTTCTTAGCGATCTTGAGGCTGTCAAAACTGGCCGCATCTTCTCTAACACAAACCTTGACTGGATTGCTGATAAGAAGCCGAGTAAGGCCGGATTCGCAAACGGGAATGGGGTTCTGAAACAGTGTGTCCCTGTCACTGATGAGGCGAGTTCTGATGGGGCTGAGAAGATCAGCATCCCTGACGATGAGGCAATGGCAGCCTAGAATATGTTCATAGCCCGAGATTTCCATAGCTATACATGTCGAAGTATCATAAATTGCAGAGTTCCGTATCTATCCAAACACAGTAACAACACGTTGGCCTTGACGCAAATTTTGTGATACCCTGCAAGGCCTAAACTCTAAAGTATTGATGACTTTGACAGGATAGGTAGTAGAAAACACGTTATGCATATACGAGATCAATGCATGCCTTTTGTCGGCCATAACGAACACTTGCCTTATTACCCGACGGATTTGACTCCCGAGACATGGGTGGTGACTTTGCCGCAGCTTGCCCCAGTCACTAAAATGGGTCTTGGGCCCCTGCATGTAACCCTTATCGAGAAGGTTTCTTCTTGAGTGGACTCCAACATGATGCACGAGCTTGCATAATACGGCGTAGTCGACGTTCTGAGTGAGAATGCGAAAATGGAATTAGTAGAATTACTAATTCTCTATCCCCAACGATACCCCGCATGGCGTGAGCGAGGTGGGCAATAACGTCTGTAACCAATATTCTTACTCATCGAGCTTAGTACTATCGGTAGGGCAAAATTCTACCTCAGCTCAATACAGTAATGAAAAGTACAATGTCCAGAGATGAATCAGTATGGGCCGCATGGACTCCTCCTCATGCTGCATGACATAAAGTCCGGTCTCTAAGGTCGATTACATGCTGTGGGATAAGTGGTTGTGCTGAAGCTACCATGATCGAATGACGTTGGTTACAGAGTTGTCGCAAGTCTCGGGTTATCTCAGGCTGTTTTCCGAATAAGTCACGACGGTGAATTATCAATTACTCCATAGTCATTAGGTAGGTAGGATATAATTATTCGTGGTAAAACGTGCTAAAGCCTTGGAATATATACCTGGCATCTATACTGCATTGTCTGTCCGTCCGTTTATAGCAGCGCTCGTGTAACAGTAGAGACAGAGATGGGCAGCTTATCGACGCTTGTGGCATCTGATTCATTCTTATCCGAGACAATCTCGGTTAGGGGACTAGATGGTAAATGTAAGTATCACCATTGCATTCTAAGCCTATCTCGATTTCCTTGCGCTGACAGATAATCCTTGAGTAGCCACCATACCAACTGTTTCTCAATGGAGATTCGCAAGAGGGCCCGGAGGCATAAACACGAATGGGAACGTGTCCCCTCATTTCTACTCAGTCGATCTTATTCTGAGTATACCCTCTACTGTCGATCTCCCCACGAAGGATCATGAGGGCGATCAAATGAACCAATCTGTTGACGGCACTGGGACTTTCTTTGAAGCTATTGTGCACCATTGTCTACCTGCCAGTTCTGTTTCCAAGGAACCCATCGGATCCCGTCCTGCTATACAGGCTCTCGTCAAGGTGTTAATTGTTCCTCGAGATGGCTATCTGTGTAGACGCGATATACTGCAACTGAGAATGGTACATTCTGAATGTGTCGAAACTGTCGTTTCTTGTCCAGAACCTGACAATCGTTTTCTCGCCTCCAACCCCGCAAACAGCAAAGTCAAGCTGCTGTCACTTCTGCAGTCGTCCCCCGGGGCTTTGATCTGCAAACCTTCCCTTCACCAAACCCATGGTGTTGGAGCTCTTGATCTTCTCAGCAAAGACATTAACAATAGGTTATCGTTTGACTGGGTGCTGCCAAACATGCCTCTAGCTCAAACTGTTGCAGTAGTTGGCGGCAGACCTCTCTTTGACAGCACAGCATGTTCATATGGCTCAGAGGGCCCCTTCGATGCTGCGCGTGCGCTCGGCATTTCAGTTATCGTTCTTGACCGCCCTGGTCACTTTATGCAGCGTCAGGAATACAGCCATCTTCGTGATGGCTTCATTGCAGTCGATATGACAATCGATGACAGTCTGCCTGAGAAACTCGCCAAAGCTGCTCAAGGCCTGAAGATTGACGGCATTATCACATTTTCGGACGAGTACGTCATTGCAACGGCAAAGGCCGCCGCTCTGTTGGATCTTGAAACAGAACCTGTCGAATCTATTGTCACAGCTCACTACAAGGATGCGACGCGTAGGGTTCTTGATTCTCCAAACTTTCAGTCTTTGCGAGTGGAGAGCTTAGCAGATCTGGATAGCGACCATCTTTCTGCAACCGTCGAGAGCCTGAAGTACCCGCTGGTAGTCAAGCCATGCAGAGGCGCCGCATCCCGAGGTGTGAAGAAGGCCCAGGATATATCGGAACTCCGACAGGCGTTGATTCAACTGGAGAAAGACGGCTTGTCAAAATATGGGATCCTCATTGAGACATACATTAGTGGCCCGGAGGTTGATGCCAACATAGCAATCTGGAATGGAGAACTTTTGTTCATTGAGATCACGGACGACTTCCCTTGTACCGCGGATGCTACTGATGCCACTGTTGCCGACAGCTTTGGAGAGACAGTCATGGTTTCTCCTACGAGCTTGTCGCTGCAGGAGCAGAAGCTCTTGAAGGCATCTCTACATCAGTCACTACTCAAACTTGGGTTTCGCAACGGTGTTTTCCACGTTGAAGCTAGAGTTCGAGATTCAGATATGGAGTACCAGGATATCGATGGTATTGTTGACTTGGTCAAGCGAGACACTGCTCCGCCAGGCCATCCAGAGGTTTACCTCATCGAGATCAACGCCCGACCCCCGGGTTTAGACTGCGCATTCTCATCCCTCCATGCATACGGTGTAGATCTTTGCGCACTACAGCTCCTCCAGTGCGTCAAGGATGGCGACCGGTTTACGGCGATGTGCAAGCCTTTCTTGTCCGAGACCCAATATTGGAGTGCAAACTGCCTAATTCCGATCCACCGCAACAACATAACAGTACCAAAAGGATTCTGCGACAAGGTTCTGGCGAGGATGCCAGACGCCGCTCCTTTCGTGTATAGAGCGGAGTTGTTCAGGGAGCCTGGTACCGTGGTATCGCCACCATTGGGCGTGGAGTTCCTCGCTTACTTCCTTGTGTTCTCCAGGGCCGATCGGCGATATGTTTTGCAGACTTACCACCGGCTTATTCAAGCCAGCAGGGACGTTTTGGATGGAAACTGAGAGCGTGTAGGGTCATCTCCTTGTGAGGAAGACATGGATGGAAGTAGTATTGATGCAGGTCTTTTAACAGTAATTTCACCGTTCATCTTGAAATTTGATAGTTGAATTGTTAAAGTGTATCTGTTAGCCCTGCTGTGATAAATGATCTTAACATACGGCGTAATGAATGAATCCCAGCAAGGGTGTTGCTTTTGTGAGTGGAAGACAACTCGCTTGACAGTTCCAAAATAGCATGATACTGAAGTGAGAAGAGTATGTACGAGGCAATCTGTCTAATACAAAAGTCCTTTGATAGAAGCTAATATTTGGTGTGCGGGACGCTATGAACGGCCCGATCCGCGTGCTGTATGTCCGAGGAATTACGAAATTCAATCCGCGATGTGGATTCTACACCGTATATGTGATCTAATTCGGCCAGTCTAGATTCAGATTGCTCCGCAGATCGAATCGCTTGGAGTCACCGCGGCTATTGTGGAAATATCGAGTGGAGAAAAACGCAAATGCAACGGAATAGGGCCCACGAAAATCAAATACAATAAGTTAACTCAGGGTGTTTCTGACCCCCTCTAGAAACCGACCCCCCTTGCAATTTTCAATAGACAAATCGTGCTCGTTCGGCAAAAGAACCTTGGCCATCAGAACGTATCATGATTCAATACCGTAGTAGTGAAGGATTCAGTGGGTCTACAAGGTATTGCAGCTCAGTGGGTGGGGACTTTTGGCAGTTATCGCTATGCCTGGCATTGTTCTGTGGCTCCGACGAGACGAGTAGGTACTCGCGTGCTTGCTTACGGCTATGGCTACATCAATAGTGAGAATTTGTGATGGTTAGTAAACCAATATATTTACTGTGCAGAAGTCACTAAAGCAGGCACTAAATCCTTCGCCCTTATCTTAGCACCAATTAATAAAGTGCTCCTCCAGAGAGGTACCAATGAGAGCCTCTAAGTCAAGTACCTCATCTCATCCAAATCATTCTACCCCACCAGTTCCAGCCGCAAACAACAACTCGGCCGAGATGGAATGCCAAGATATCACGGACCCCAGAGCCAAGAAGCGCCTGCAAAATCGAGTCGCTCAGCGAAGCTATCGTAAGAAATACTGAGTCCGATTACAGAGTCAGGTCTAACTCAATCTTACGATAGGTCGACGTGTCAAGTCACGGATTGCTGAACTTCAGCAGAGAGTTGCCCAGTATGAAGGTGTGACCTCATCTATTGAAGCTCCTGAACCTCAACCGCAACCGGCAAGCCATAGGGGTTCTGGACAGCAATGTTTATCGCAACCAACATCTTCAGCAACAAGAGTTGAGCCAAATACTGGGGTACTCGAGAATCTCGACTCCGCAATCAGTCAGAAACGGCACAGCAACAGCCCCAATAACAACAATAACAATTCTTCCCTCTTACCTGAAGCGTCCCCGGCGGACTCTTTTGTTGCTGGTTATCAGATGCCGGAAGCTACTACAACCCATGCACAGGAAAGCTTCAGTCGGCTGGAGAAAGACCGCCGAATCTTGAGGGAGCCAGTTTCAAACAATATTAATGATGGTCGACAAGTCAACTGCCGCATTCAACAAGGTTTAAATTTTGATAACAATACTATAAGAAGAAACATAGATCCATCGAACGGGCAACAAAATGCCTTCGATCAAAACTGGAACTGCTCTCTTTCGCAACCCTTTCCCGCACTGATCACTACGACTGCTCCTCCTGCTCCCAACTTCACGGGTGGAGGCACAAATGCGGAGTTGCAACTAGACTTCCTTATCGGAAACACAGATATAGACGCATGGAAGTCGTGTTCATGCGAAAAGTCTGCAGAACGAGAGTTGAGGTCCTCTCAGGAGAATTCTACTGCAACAAGAGCCCAGTCTACTACCATCGGACCATCAAGCTACACCCCGTCATCAAAGTGTTCCAAAGTTGACTCTATGGCATCTTTGAACGGAAGGTTCGAGAAGGTGATGGAATGTGTCGGCGCAGCAGGATTTGAAAGCTTTGACGAGCTAGTCACTTCATATTATTGCGACGACTTTGAAGAAGGGTCTCAGCTGTTCCATGAGCAGCGCTTCAGTAGGCTTAGAAGGCTTCCTGCAGTCCTTGCCGATGTTCTCGAGGGCGCAAGAAAGTGGGAGCCTGCAGAATACCGTGGCGTTAGCGAAGAAATCCTTAAGGAAGCTGAGGCAGTCCTCATGCTAGAGGGGAGCCAGACTTGGTTGGCTGTAAAACCACTTGTGGATTCTGCTTCGGTCAGGAAACAGAATGGATTGGCGGCACATTTATATCAGAATCTTGGGACAGTCATACCCACAGAGGTAGGTCGTGAATATCACCAGCCCATGTCCAAACTGCGTGTAATGAAAGCTAATGGGCCATTTATCTTCTGTAGATGCCGAATCTTTGGACGCTATTAATGGCACTTGTTGCTTCTGATGGCCCAGCCTGGCAGCGGGATTGTTCAGGCACCGCGCTTGCTATCACTGCGTTACTGCAGTTAGCAGGACGCATACCGAAAGAAACAATACTGGAACTAATATCACTATGTCTTTCATAGACTTAAGAGAGAACCTTTAAGATATATGAACATGAAGTTTAGGCGTTTACCGGGCTCACATACTCGTATCAGGTCCGATAACCTTGATGAGCCAATTTGTACTTGGTGCTCGGCCATTAATATCTCTCCTCTTGTCGCCGAACACATAGTATCCTGCAAACCATTCTTATTTTCTTTGCTATGAATTGAGTCGCTAGTGTAGTCCTTCTTATATGATACGATCTGCCAATGATGGCCAGGAAACGGCAACGCTAACCGCAGAGACCGCAATCCACGTCCGTGAGTCTCTGACCTCAACGTCAGTGTCTTTGATTTCTTCCGCCGATCATGGATGACATCTGGTGCTTTGATGTGGGGTGAAAGAAATGAGCCCAGAGCTACAGTGGGAGGAAAGGCATGTCTACGATAGGCACATTCTTGGGAGAAGAATGAATAGCGTATGTTTAGTCGGGCAATTCCATTGAGCAACAATATCATCATTATAGTAGGTCTATCACGCTGTTAACATATTTCATCATGCTGTCGGAACAGCAAAAGCTCGACGAGGCTATTTTGAGGGACTACCCCAGTCTTTTTGAACAGCCACGCCAGTTCTTTAAAGTGCTCAAATTCGATGATTATTCGTTCGGTGGACGACTCAAAACCGCGGATGACGGAAATCTGTTCATCGTCGACTTTGGCCAGCCCAATTGGACGAAAGCGGATCGGGAAGCACGAACTGGAGCTATGAACGAATGTGCAAGACTACGGGCTATACGAGAACAGAACGCTGATGTGGACAAACCTCGGCTTGTTCCCAAGGCGGATTTGAACCTTGAGTACTATAGGAGTGATACTCTTCAGGAATTGCCACGACTGCATCAGCCGGCGGTACATTTCGCGAACTTGGTCGACAAGCTTTAATGGCCGCACGGAGGTTATTGGAAGAAATCTCGTAGACGAGGGGGAGCAGGAGGAAGACGATGTTGCTGAAGAAGAGGATAACGAGAGCGATGACAACGGCGGAGACGGTGGTGGTGATGAGGATATGGCAGGCAACGATAATGACCAAGACAATGATGGGGCTAGCAACGAGGACAGCAATACCGACAGTGATGCTACATGGCCACAGAACCCAATGCATAGACAGTTTTCATGATCGCCAATTACCGAATTCGTCAACGGAGCTGAGAGTATCCCAAATCGGGCGACGAAAGCCATGCTCAGAGGAACGGGCAGAAGGCTGATCTCAATTCCCCGCCCACGTCATCCACGGCAGATGCATTTCTCTTCTCGAAACCAAGATAAGCATCCATAATTGGCTCGCTAAATAGGTTCCAAGACGACGGTGCTTTTCCGCCACGGCGTCATACCGGTTTCTGGTATCTCATCCGTCAGATCGTCACCTTTATCCGCTTTTTCGTATAAGCGCCCACCACTTTATTCTGAATCACGCCAATAATGAGCGTCGCATTAGGCGTTGCTATCGTCATTTGCCAACCTTGTTTTTAGGCTTGCTGATCCCCCGCATCTTTATACCCCGTGGGGGAGACTTGGCATGGGGATGGGCAGGCATAAAAGACGACTCCTGCTCCTTCTCGGATGCGGAAAAGTGTCGAATACTCATCTTTTTATCGGAACCAGAAGACTTGAGTGAGCAATGGCGACTCCAACTTCCCAAGGTCCCGTGGGGCATGAGCATAAGCCCGACCATGTTGCGCGGAACGAGCATATTGAACGGGCTCTTGACAACGTTGAGTCTAGACCAACCGATGACGCTATATTTTCCAAGTTTCCCAAGAGGGATAAGGTGGATGAATTTGGAGCCCATGCGAAAACGGACCCAAGAGAAATTGCACTCGTCAAGAAATTAGACAAGTACATTCTTGTAAGTAATGAGGTGTGCGGATATATGCCCCAATCTCTAACGATGGATGCAGCCTATGTTATGGTTCATGTACCTCTTCAATTATCTCGATCGAAATGCTCTCGTCAATGCTCGACTTAATAGTCTCGAGGATGATCTTGGTCTCGTGGGGACACAGTATAATACTTGCGCCTCTATCTTATTTGTCGGATACATGTAAGCTCAATCACCAACGCCCTCAGAAGACTGATAGCTAACATCATCAGTGCCGGTCAAGTCCCCAGCAACATGCTCATCAACAGAGTCAAGCCATCCTGGTACATGGCCGGCTTCTGTCTTGCATGGTCCATTGTCAGTCTTGTGACTTTCTTGGCGAATAGTTATGGAAGTATGGTTGCACTGCGCTTCATTCTTGGAGTCACCGAAGCACCGGTGAGTATCTACCTCTACCAAGTTAAGAAGGTTATCTGACCGTCTACAGTTTTATCCTGGAGCTTTGTTCATTCTCAGCATGTTTTACACTCGTAAAGAACTCGCTGTCAGACTTGCTATCTTTTATACCGGCAACATGATAGCCAGTTCTTTTGCCGGGCTCATCGCCGCTGGTGTTTTCGCTGGTCTTGATCAAAAGCATGGCTTGGCGGGTTGGCAATGGTAAGTAACCCAGATTTGGTCTTTTTACTCTTAATTAACCCATTACCATAGGCTCTTCATCATTCAAGGTGCTCTTTCGATTCTTACCGCCATTCTGGCATTCATCTTCCTCCCAGATCATCCTCTCACCACCCGATGGCTCTCAGAAGATCAGCGACAACTCGCATACAATCGGATCTACACTGACACTACCGACGTCCGAGAGAAAACCAGCGTATGGATCGGACTCAAAGAATCTGTATCAGATTGGCGAACATGGGCCTTATGCCTCATGTATAACCTTCACCTCTCATCAGTTGGCTTCCAAAACTTCCTCCCATCCGTCATGAAGACTCTTACCGACAGCAACACCATTGCTTTAGTCTTGACATGCCCGCCATATCTCCTCGCCGCTGCGGTCGGAATCGGTATCGCTTGGACATCAGGTCGCTGGAATGAACGTACGCTACATATCACCATCTGCAAATGCATCGTCATGGTCGGCTTCATCATTGCCGTGTCAACACTGAACATTGCTGCTCGGATGTTCAGTATCTATCTCTTCGTCGGCTTCAGTTTCGGCATCAACAATATTATTCTGGCCTGGATTAGTGCAACGGTCGGACAAACTAGCGAGAAGAAAGCTGTATCGCTTGCCATTTGCAATACTTTTGGCAACTTGGCTCATGTTTATACGGCTTATTTGTGGCCTTCGTCGGATGAGCCTCGGTATACAACTGCTTGGGTTGCGAGTATCGCATTTTCACTTGGTGTCGTGGTAATCGCTTGGGGTTTGAGATTCCATTTGAAGCATTTAAACAAGAAGACGAGGAGGGATCATCCGGAGGTTACAAACTTTTACGTTTATTGAGACATCTGAAAGCTGGAGTTGTTTTAGTGCGCGACATCGGATGCAGCTATCATTGGAGTCCGCGGGTAATTTTTGAAGCATAAAATAGCTATGTTTGAGGGACGAATATATGGAATGTGCTTCAAAATCCGCCCTCAATAAGAGACTAATATCTACCAGATAAATTGGTAAAGTGTTGTCTTTTGTTGTCACAATTCCTCATTGCACGTCACAAGGCAAAAAGGCGAGAGTTGAATAAAACAAGTGCCGATAGTAATATAAAAGGGAGTAAGTTCGAGATCCGGAGTGTTTGCCAAATCCAACAAATTATGATACGTTCTCCGAGGACACTCATACCAAGAGAAGAGCCGTGTCATATACCTAACTTCAGTGAGCTACCAGAATCTCAAAGGGTAACAAGTTCGTGAGCCGACATGCTGCGTTGACATCGGATACAGGGTATCTGCACCTCAGTTGTCTTATCTTATCTCAACATCGTGGGTGACGTCAATCTTGGCATGACTCAGAAAAGGGTCACAGACGCGAGTCAGTCAGATGTACACAACATTGCATCTCGATCAGACTCTAGTTAAAACACCAACTCCATGCTCAATTCTAAATGCAACGCTATATACGAAATCTATCATGCTACGCTAAGTCTAAACCATGTATTGAATCGTTCTTCTCTGTCTTCTCTTCTCCTGCTCTTCCCTCTCTCTCTCATCATCCTCCGAGTTATGATCGCCAGAAAACGTAGCAAACTCATTCCGTGCCAAAACAGCCGGTGGAATCTCACCCGGAAGGATACCGTTCTCATCAACCGGTCTACTGAAGCGATTGAAGGCGATAAAGTTATCTTCATCAGCGGCAATAGCGTTGACTGGTGTCGCTGAGGTGAAAGACTTGCGGCGGATGGAAATGGCGTCGTCTTGGATGGGTTCGACCCCTCTCCATCTGTAGATGAAGTCGAGAAGAGGGATTGAGAGACCATGAACGACGATGGAGAAGAAGACGAGGAAGTAAATAACCGGGCCAAGAGCGGCAAGAAGGTCTCTCTCTTCATGATCCGCTTCTTCAGGATGAGGAAACAAGTGCTTCATATGCTCAAGGTAAAAAACAGCCCCGACACCAATAGGTCCGAAATAACCCATAAACAACGCCTCCTTATAATCCTTGACAACAGCAGGCATAGCCTTGTATAGCAGCAAAATTGCCGGGATGCGTCGGAACGCAAGGACCATGAAGCCAAGAGCGATGAGTCGGGGGACCGTGACTCCAGTGCCGTCAGGGTCGTGGAATGATTGCCAGGGAAGAACCATTCCGATAAACATGAAACCGCCAAAGTTGAGAAGAACGTCGATGCAGTGGTTTACTTCGTCGTGGCGGCGGTGAGTCTCGGCGAGGAATTCGCCGTCCCAGTTTAGCATGTTTCCGGCGACTGTACAGGCGACGAGGTCGTTTGTGCCGATTGCGCCGGTCGTTCCGATGATGAAGAGGCCGAGGGCTGCGGGGAAGAGGAGATACGATTCTTCATCGACCCATCCTCTATGTTACAGTTAACTTGTGCTGTCGGTTTACTGCTAGAGTGATCAAACTTGCCTTTGCATCGCGTACTTGATGGCCTTGCATGAGGTGAAACCGACGACTGCTCCATAGGCGATACCCATGGCGACGTAGTAAAGCCAAGTCTCAACAACCCAGTTTTTCATAGCCTCACTGATACCACCTCCAAGACGGCCAACCTCTTCACTGGCTCGTACAGCAAGGTGTGCAGCCTCAGCAGTGCTGTTCTCAGGATGCTCATATGCGTGTCGCATTAAATATACCGCCAGCATGAGAAATGGGAAGCCTATAACAGTCAGTCACCGAATGAATTACGGTAACAGAAGGAACATACCAAATCCATCATTTGCACCAGCTTCAGACGAGATGATTTCTCGGAGATGACGAGAAACATACTTGTCGGCAAATGGTCCTTTGGCAACAGCCTGCGAAAGGACGGGATCGGTGCAGGTAACACATGAAGCGAGGGCCAATGCGGCAAGAAGGCTGAGCTTGGGGATGGTAGCAAGAATACAGCCGGTTGTTAACAGCCACATGAGGGTCATGATTGGCAACAGGCACATAAGTAACTCTTTCCAGCGAGTCACATTGTACTTTGCTGGCAGCGAGTAACCAGCGATAACGAGCTGTACACCGATGACAACGCGCATGAGGCCCTGTAAAGGTCAGTAACAGGCCATTGCAGCATTGTTGGGGTCACCTACCAGTGCGATGTCCTCAGTCTGACCGGGCTCTGCTGAGCCCCATCTTTCACTATCGAGAAACTTGGCTGATACAGGTCCAAGAATGATGCCAAACACCATAGCAGGTACTGCAAGCCAACAGAATTAGCATACTCCAACAACATGAGAATTATCGGCATAACTTACAGGCTTCTCCAAGGTACCATGACTGCTTTATCTTCACGGATATGATACCGTACAACGCCATGAAGCCACCTGTAAAACTCTGTCAGAACGCCAAGCCCCGCCAAGATCTGGGCAGATCACCACCAAGAAATGCCCAGAGAGAAATCGTACTGACCCAAGACTCCCAACACGATGTTGAGCTCACTGAGGTTGAGGACTGGCATTTTGGCGTCTGGGATTGGTGAAAAATCACGTCACTGAAAATTTGGATTCAGAAGTATATAGTCTTCTGGCCTGCCACGACAGATAGGCGTTTTGTGGACGGTGTTACTTCTTCTCGTTGGTTCGGCGAGAAGAGGGATGATTGTGCTGTAGGCTTGATAACGGCGAGTATTTAGGTGAGGATGTGTACCAGCCACTATCCAAAGAAGTCAACAAGCCCTTCGAGTATTAAAACTCTGCAACAGCGAGTATGTTCTTCAACAACAGAACATAAGATCAAAAAGCAAACAAAAAAGAAAAGGTTGGACAGAGTCGAGTCAAGATCAAAGGGAAGAGATTCTACAAAAGTGGCGTTCGAATCACAGTATGCAGGGCGCAGAAAGGTTTTTGTACAAAGGAACATGGGGGAGAAAACGAAAGATCAAGTTTGGGGGAAATGCCTCAGATTTTCTAAACAAGAGCCAAGATATTGACGACAGACCACAGGGGACAAGGGAGATGATGAGAGACAGTACTAAAACAGATGATCAGCGTGGGTGATTCACGTAGGTCAAAGCTACACAGGCGGAAGCTAAAAACAGGATATCGGCGAGGTTGTAAGCCAAGACTGTAAACATATGCTCCACTACCGCCGCGGAAGAAGGTGGAAAGACCTGAAAGGTGACTCCGAGGGAAGGAATACACGCCACCAGTCATTGTGTCAGGCGCTTTTCCGCTCCGAGAGTGGGAGCTGCGGGATTTCTGATCCCGATGACGATATCCAGCTGAATCGTTTCGTATCACGTTTACGCCAGCTCATTCCGCGTGTCATGAGGCTGAACGCTTACGACGATAGATAATCTCTTCTAACGCGTAATGTTTTTAATGAGCCTCAGCGCTTCACATTCACAATATTAAAAAAAGAAACAGATACACGGCGTAGATAAGAAAGATCGGCAGGGAGAAAGAAAGAAAAGAAAAGAAAAGAAGAACGGGGGGACAGGAGACACAGGCCGCTTCACTGTCGTAAGCCCCAAACGGTGGCCAAGTGACCAAGAGCTCTTGGCTGTCGGTGAACATGATATTATTGAATGAGCAAAGAGGCCAAGTCACCTGTCCAAGGAATTATTCTCACCAGCCAAGAGAATATTAAAGGGGCGGGTTTTCTTGGGAGGTATTGAGATTGGCGCTTGGCGCTTGGCGGCTACTTGGCGTTTAAGGTTATTTGTTAAGGTTGATTTGTTATGCTTAAACAGTGGTGCTATTGGTCATACAGCCAAGCCTTGGGAGCGTGGGGCTGTGGTGCCGCCAAGCTGAGCCGCCAAGATGTGAGTGAGCGCCTGATGAAGTCGGGAGATGGGGTGACCGATGAGTTTTGCTGGGGATTTGAGTATCGTGTTTTCTTGGACGGTAGGTGAATGCTGTTTTGTTGCATGAGTTGTTGGACTATTGTTATGGTGACACTGGTGATATTAATGTGTGCGACTATTCCAAGAGTTTTGGTGTTTTGGATGAAGCGCTGATCGTGCTCAAAATAGCCCAAAATTTCGATTAATGGAATTTCTGGCATGCCACTAGATACTCAGAAGATATCAGAATGTTTGTCATTGGAATCAGGTAATATGTCTTGGTCTACCTGATGATCAGTGATTCAAAATTTCCAGCCAAAGACTTAGGGTAGATGACATCAAGAGCCCCGATAAGAACTGGGTAAATCCATATTCGCCATTCCAAGATTGTGTTGATCGTGGAATTTGGTGTTGAGAATATTTTGAGGGGGCAATTAGTCTTAGAGGTCAAATCTTCGCGGAAATAAAAATGGGTAAGATATTACACCACATCAGTCCCGATCGTAAAATCGTAAATGGGATCTTTTATCCTGACTTCGCTGCTTATGAGTCGTGGCGGGATGAAAAGCGGGAAGTCGTTGATCGGCGCTTCCGCTCCGCTCAGCCGGCTAGCGATGAGTAGAATCCGCGAGTCGCGGGATGAATGACTAATCCCGCTCATGTTCAAGATAAGGTCCTGATAAGAAGGATCCAAGAGATAACGGTTCCGCTCTCATCCCGCTCATTCATATTTATCAGTAGTGCTGCCAAGAAGCACTCGCTTTATCTAATCGATAGGCGTCTGTCAACATTCATACCATGAGGGAACTGGATACGGCCTCCCGCAAATTGCTCCGAGACTTGAACCTGGAGTTCAATCGGTTGTCTCTCTAAAAACTCCGTTTCCCGCCCGTCAAAATGTTGTGTTCTAATTACCTGTGTTAACTGCCTAAAGTATATTCTTATGGCTTGTATTCCCTACAATAGCTAACTGAAGTTCGTTACACCGTCAACTTGTTGCCCGATAGTTAGCTGGCGTTGGATGCACTGGGTGAATATGTTCTACATATATGAGTTTACCATTATTAAGTTGCCCGAAATGATGGCCATCTTCTGAACTAGAAAAGTAGGAATTGAGGTAATAAATAAAGGTTAAAATGGATGATTGTATGACTTTCGCTTATATGTTGAATGATGGGAGCGAAAACCCAACTTTGTCTACCCGGTAGCTATGACATATGCAACCTAGCCCGTCAACCCAAAACCGCATCTGCTTATCTTCACAATCAACACGGCCAGTTAATCGTGATAGGAGTGCTGTGAGTAGTTAAAAAGAGGAAATTTTCAGAGTGCGACGGTTTTCGGTCGAGAAATCCTCAAAGGCGCACGTGGCTAAAACAGCTTTTGCATTCTTAGGTTGAGGCCTGCAACACGTCTTAGCTTTTGTCTTCGACCGGATTCTACGGAGATGAGCAACTTTGCCTCATCGTCAAGAGAAGATAGCTAAAATGGGTGGTTCTCGTGTTTCTTTGGACTTGAACACTGGAAGGAGCCCATGGCGTCAACAATAGCCACTCCAAAAGTCCGAATAGAATTCCTGCTCTCATTAGCTTTAGACATTATTAGATGGTGAACGCAAAACTTCGTTGAAACTTGCTTTATTCATACAAGACGCGCGATAGAATAGATCTAAAAGGGAGTGGTATTGCTTACGTTGAAGATATGAAAATCTTGATCCACTCATTTACGTCGGGAGATAAGGTTAACCTCATATATTCATCTTGCAGGCAGATCTCGATTGTAGATCAAGATTAGATCGCTAAAACAGAGAAACGCGTCGTATGATTTCGTTAGTCAAGTCAAATAAGGTTTAATCAAGTCCAGAGTTAACCATTATGAGCACCTGTTGTTGACGTGAGAATATTCCGTTACAAGCATCAAAGTTTCTTGATCATGAATTGTTTGTAAAAATCAATGATACTACTGAAGCTGCCTACCTTTTGAGTTTACCTCAGGTGAAAGGAGGGTGGCAGAACTCGAAGATGGAATAGGATAGAATCATCAGAAATGCACGCGAAAGATAGGTAATTTTGTAAAGTCAAACCTTGTGTCATCGTAGAGTGGCAAGTCTGAAGTACGTAGTCAGGTAACTCTTGCTTTCGACACATATCAACAAGTCTCTTGGAGCTTGGTACTCATGTGCAAGATCGTGTCTTAACATGCTCTCGCAGCGCAGAACACATATATCAGGTATCCGAGAATAAAATCTCTAAGAATTTTGATGATATCTATGCGGAAAATATTTACTTTTCCCTTCCCAACTAACAATATGTAAAGTGCCTCGACTCCAAGTACCATTGAGTCTATGGCAAGTCCCTGCGAAATTTTTATTAATGCGACACTCAAAATCTAATCATTGGCTCTCCTTTGTCACTCAATCAGAAGAAACGTATTGTAGGACGAATGACTAGATCCTAATGGAATATAGTGCTCTCCCTAGTCAACTATTGGGTAAAGACGAGCGCGAAACTATTTAAGCTTCTTCTACCTGAACTAAAGTGTGAAATTACCAATAGAGATTCTCATCATTTATAATTAGGACATCTAGCTATAACATAACTTCCTGAGAGATTACGGAGAACGTAGCTATAGCTATATTCTATAAATACTTGTCTTTCTTTCACAAAGACAAGAAAAAAAGAATCTCTCAATCTCACCTCCTTCAGCTGTTCTCCTAAACACCCTTACCTTCGTAATAAAATCTTTACCGATATATCTCTGTCTCAGGCCCAAATCTTTTCAAAATGAGCTCTTCACTCCTCCCCAAAATCATGCTCATCTTTGGGCTCCTGTATTGCGTCGCTGCTGGTGTTGCTAACTGCAACGCCAACGGCACCAACCTCGAGTTCGTCGAGATGCAATACGAATACCCCCCAAACCTGCAAGAGTACTGGCTCTGCGCTACTGGTATGGCCAAGCCTCACAGCTGGGAGGGTCACTGGCCCACGCGCAAGGAAGAGATCTACGCCAGAGAACTCATCGGTCCC